>NDFZ01004560.1:0-83507 GCA_002192655.3 Mamestra configurata
CCGCCCGAACGTGGACGCTGGGGGACATGTACTTATATTACGAGTGTCACATGTGCGTGCTCATATTGAAGAGTGATGTTGGGTAGCTTATAGAGGACTGCGGAACCGAGGGTAAAGTCCCGCAAACCTCCATTGAAAAGGGAGGATCCTCCGACCGGACGGTTATTGTGGCCGGTGGACAACTGCCCGATAGTTGATATTCGGACTGTTGTAAATGTTCAAATCGCACGGAGAACTTTGCTTGTGCGATGCAGGATTTCGTTGGTAGTTCGTCGCTGATAGTATAGTTGACGTTGCGGTTTTTTTTTGTTGCCGTACAAATTTCGTTCGTTAGTTTTTGTTATGGCAGCATTAATGCCGCTACAAGCTCATATACAGTAATGGACGAAGAACCTAGAGCTGCCAGACTTCTCTTATTTTCTCACTAACAAAATATTTTATTTTACTTTTATTATATGTGGGGTAGAGTAGTATTTGTTACAATTTACTTTTAACATACGCATACCTGAAAGCTTAGGGACCTCAGTATATTAAGGGTGGTCTTGGGGAACTCATATACAGTAAGGAAACAACAGCAAAAATGTTTATTTTTATTTTATTTTAATCCGACCGCATACAATATTTTTTCAAGCCAGGGGGGCAAGCAAAGTGTAAGAAAAAATAACAAGATGGTCATCCATCCGAAAATTTACCTGGCCTGTGGGGCTACTCTCTAAGCCCGACGTCCGTAGTTTCGGGCTTAGTTGCCCGAAACTACGAACTAGATACTTATACTGTCAAATCGTGTTGTTATTCATTCTTAGTTCGGGTTCAGAACTTATCGTAAGTCCGTAGGTGATACGGAGTAGAATACGCCCGCTTCTAAGCCCGAAACTACGGACTTCGGGTTTTGAGAGTAACCATCTTGTTATTTTTGTCTTACCCTTTGCTCAAGTTAAAGATCTTAAAATTAAATCAACAGAAGATCTTTGAGGAATATCTGCAAAAGTTTATTGATCTATCATTGAAACTATTGCCCCCTACTTAGCTGTCATATTTGACACTAGTGTAGACCAAGGAGTATTTCCAGATCTCATGAAACACAATAAAGTCGTTCCATTGCTCAAATCGGGTGTTTCTCAAGAACCCAACAATTATCGGCCGGTGTCAATTCTGCCAGTTCTCAGTAAGGTGTTTGAAAAGTTAATGCTTAGTAAGATGTTACGTAACTTTAATAAAAATTCCATCTTTCATGAACACCATATGGTTTCACCAAAGGTCGTTGTACAACTGACGCCGGTGTCACCCTAATAATGAACATTTTTAACGCCTGGGAGGAGTCGCAAGATGCCATTGGAATATTTAGCGACCTCTTGATGGCGTTCGAATGCGTTAACCATGAGACGCTTTTGTTGAAACTTGAGCACTATGGGGCTAGGAATAGAGCCCTTGGTTACTTAGTTCATACTTGATGGGCAGACAGGTTAAAGTTCGGGTGAACGGTGTAAGCTCACTAGGGTTGGAAATAACAATGGGCGTTCCTCAGGGCTCAATATTGGGTCCATTCCTTTTTTTTAGTTTACATAAATGATTTGCCCCAATTACATAAAAATCAACCAAAGATGGTATTATTTGCGGATGACACATCATTAATATTTAAAATAGACCAACGTTCACAAATCTCTTTTTTTTTCTGTATCACCTTGATCTGCTAGATTAAGCAATACTTATCAAGTTCGGTTTTTGGATTGGTGACCATTAGTTTTGGTCCTTCTTTTTAAATAATGTTTTATTAGTTTTTTTTACTATTTACCTTGCGTCTGCATGGCATGCGGCGGCTTCAGCAGATGCTGGTCCTTGACGCTGAAGTACCTCGGCGGCTGGTGCTGTACCGCGGGTAGTTTGGCCGCCAGGTTCGTGTTGGGCAGCATTGATACGTTCGGGGAGGCTTGTTGCTGTTGGCAAGAGAATAATTTTATTAGTACACCTATAATAAAGAGTTTGTTTGTTTGAACGCGCTAATCTCTGGAACTAGTCGGATTTGGAACATTCATTTTTAGCCACATCCATGAGGCTATATGGCTATATCAATGATGTCTTGTCATCTTGCAAATTTGTAATTCTGTGCTTTCCGACACTATCTAATGTTATGACCAGGAAATAAGATATTCAAATTATCACATATCAGTTCGTTTGTCTATCAAACGTTCTACTTACATTAAAGTGCGCGGACACATACAGCGGCGACGGTCTAAGATCCGCCGACGCAGCGCCACACACGCCCAACTCACCGCCCTGCAATAAATAATATCAGATATTTACTGGTTCTAGCTAGAACAAGCGCCCTGGAACACCACCATTCAATCGATATTTCATTCGGATATCAACGAAATGACGTACTCAAAGATATCATATATCAGCAGATCTTTCTCCCCAGACTTTTAGTTGACTGCCCGTCTAACCGGATGTAGCTGAATACCAGTATTTTTTACCAGTATCTCACCTGACGGTTAGCGATGATGTGGTCGACGATGGAGCACTCTTGCCTAGAAGTAATCTATTCACTCTTGACTTAAAGACCCCCAGGTTGCAGCTCCTCGATCTCTTCAACTTCTGGAAGCTGTCCATCCTTACCTGCGTGTGGCGACAGTCTCCAGGCCCCACGGTGTGTCTCCTGGTGGCGTGTGTCTCTGCGGGGCTGCACAGGGACGGCTGAGAAGGTGGCTCCTCGATCACGGGAGTTACTGTGGACCCGAACTGTGGAAGAGAATAAGTGGTTTAGTTATTGATGATAGCTTAAAATTGTTGACAATTTGACCCTTGTACTAACTAGTACTTAATACTTTGTTTTTTGTGCAGATGTTTTGGAATTAACAAGTTTTGGGTAACGGCCGACTTTTCCACCGTCAGATATATTTGTTACGGGATTATGGCAAACTCCGTAAGATTATTAAATAGCTTGAGAGATTGTAAACTCTGATGATGGAGTACGCTTGCCTAGAATGTGCCTTGCCGTCTTTCTAAATAAAGAAACGATTGAATACCTTCTCCAAGTTGTCAGGTTGTTCCGTCAGATAGTCGACAGGTTCGCACGGCACGGTCACGAGACAGTCTTGTGACGTCGACTCCTCTGCGTCCATCTGTTCTTCTTCTACGTTCTAGAAAGATAAAGAACAATATAAGTTTTTTTTTTCTTTTTTATTTGATATAGGTTTGCTCTTGACTCTAGTCTTGGTTACCCAGAAGAAGCCTGTTCACTCTAATTTTGAAGAGATTAGGGTTGTATGCGTTCGGAAACACAGACGCAGGCAGAGAGTTCCACTCCTTTGCTGTGCGCATTATAAAAGACGTTTGGAAACGTTTAGTGCGAATTGGTGGAATAGCAACAAGGTAGGGATGGTAACTTGCAGTGCGTCTAGATGTCCGATGGTAGAAGGGGGCCGGTGGGATGAGATCGTGGAGTTCCTGGACACTCTCCCCGAAGTACAATCTGTAGAAGACCGACAAGCAGGCAACCTTGCGGCGATGAGCCAAGCTGTGAAGCTTGGCATCCACCAGTCTTACGTCGCCAATGAGCCTTTTAGCTCTGTGTTCCACCGAGTCAAGCGCGGCAAGTTGGTATTTAGCTGAGCCATCCCAAAGGTAAATGCTGCAATACTCCATGCAGGATCGGAATTGTGCTTTGTAAAGGGTTAAAAGCTGTCCAGGCGTGAAGTATCGCTTCACTCTGTTTAGGATGCCCAGCTCTTTGGCCACAGTTTGGGCTTTGTGCTCAATGGTGGCACCAAAGTTGAGACTGGGTGTCAACTCTATGCCTTGGAGCTGGAGTCCCGATCGATTACAGGGACAGGTTTACCCCAAAAAGTAGGAGTTAGGTCAAAACGACTCCTTTTTGCGGTAAAAAGAATGAGAAGAGAAGTTGACATTCTCAGGCAAATCCAGAACAAAATAGAAAGAACAACTATTGCTTATCTCTGAGTGACTGCCAGACAACGCACAGCCGAAACTACTGGTCGTAGAAAGCTGAAATTTTGCGTGTGGGTTCTTTGGAGAGTGTAGGGGAGAAATAATATGGATAAGCAATGATTGGAGGATTTATAAATGTTGTTTACCTAGTTGGAGAATCACTTACCTTACAGCTAGTGAGATCCAAAGGTTGGCCAGTCGTTGAGTCTAGTGAATCTGAAACAATGTATTGTATGTGTCACCGGAAAATTGCACACTCCGTAACATTATAATATATCTTGATTAGAATATAATTTCTCGATATATTATGAGAGAATCGATTTGTATACAATAAAACCATTGAATTTGGGTTTCCAATATATCCGTGTCTTATTTAGAAAAAATAGAATTTCACGCGATATTTTACGATCTTACAGCGTTTGCCATTTTCCGGTGACAATATGCATTTAGTTTAAAAACCGTCGTGAATATTGCGTGTCGTAGCAAAGCTACTAGTTGTAAAACCCAAACTTACTAGGTACATAAGGGAGACATTAACAATAGAGTATAATTTCATAAAACATAATCCTTGTGACCTCAACAGTACCATACAAATAAGGTAGAATATATACCTCTATGCTGCAGACTATTCCTCGCACTCGTTCGCTGTTGTAACTTGTCCATCAAGAGGTGGTAGATCGCTGATATGTGGTCAAAACGGTCCTCTTGAATAGCCTGGAGATAACAAAACTGTTCATTGACAATTTCAAAGATCTTAGCTGCTTAAATAAAAAAGAATTTAATATAAAATTCCTTTAATTAATAAAAAAGAGTATTAAAAAAAATATTTATAATATAAAATAAAATAAATATTTTTATTTTTATTTTTTAATGATTCATTTTGATGCAATCTTATTTCTTTGAAACTGCAATGATAAATCATTCGTCGTACTCAACTCGAGAAACGCAAAAAAAAACATAATATTTAGATTTAAGAGAACTTTAAAACTTTATACTTAAATTGTTCATAAAATATCTTCTTAAAAACGGTACCTAAACCTCAGACTCGGAATCGAACCCGATGACACCATCACTCAGAGACAAGAAAGCTGTAGGGAAACCAGCACGCTTCGTAAAAACAAACAGACCGCGTCCCGTTTTCCGCCGTCGCGACGGCACACTAATTTTTTTTTTTTTTTTTACGATGACCACTTCAGCACAGTTCAGCACTCTAAGGCTGGTTACTGCATAACCGGACTATCCTGTGGTGGCCTCAAATAAATTTAAGGCCCCCAGTCAGGGCTTACAAACTAAGCAAGTTAACTAAATGACCGCTCGCTAGGGCATCATTCTCCTGTGGGATACGGACCTCGGCTTAGCGGCGTCATTTCGGGAGGACAGCAAGGGACAGGAAATTTAAAACTACTGGCTCAGCGACGCGGGCCGGCTCGGTAATCAAAGGTCGGGGAGAGGTCACCACAGGCTAGTCCGGTTAAGCAGTAACCAGCCTTAGTGTACTGAAACGCGAGTGGTCATCGTTAAAAAAAAAGACTCGGAAAGAATAGACCATTTTTGAAAGGCCTACGCGAATGTGTTGTCTGTGACAAATTCATTTCGCAACCCGCACTCCCTTTCAAAGAGACGATAGTTGTGGGACAAATTTAAAGGTATTAGAATGTCACCTGTTCTATATGCTGGTGCGTCAGACCGGGCAGTGTGAGCATGTGTGCGACGACCGTGTCTCTCTGCGCGGCATCGCTTCGTTCCGCGCCGTCCACGTGACACGCGCATGCGCCGCCCCACGCGTCTGCGGGGGGGACATGTTATTGTGTGGGGGTAAACAGTTTAAGGGGGGCGCGTGGCTAAGTGTATAGAGAAGGGGGCTCATGGCTCAGTGTATATAGAAATGGGGCTCGTGGTTAAGTGTATAAAAAGGCGGCTCGTTGCTTAGTGTATAAAGAAGGGGGCTCGTGGCTAAGTGTACCAAGGGGCTCGTGGCTAAGTGTACAAAGGGGGCTCGTGGCTAAGTGTACCAAGGGGGCTCGTGGCTAAGTGTACAAAGGGGGCTCGTGGCTAAGTGTACCAAGGGGGCTCGTGGCTAAGTGTACAAAGAAGTGTTTCGTGGCTAAGAGGTTATAAGTTTGAAGCAAAACCCCATGTTTCTGTGAGATGAAAATTCAGGGCCTTGTTCTAATTCTAGGATGTGACTGGGTAACTTCAGGAGGACTCTTAAAAAATAAACATGAGTGACCACAAGCCCCTTAATAATTGATCCATAGCTAATTTTAATTTCATAAAAATTTGAGCACGTAAGTGACATAAGAAGGGCGATGCATCCTCTGCTTCTCTGTGTAGTAGTACGTGGGCAGCTCACCGTAGTGCGGCGGGCCCGGGCCGGGCTGGTGCGCGCCGAGCCAGCGATGGCGCGCCACGCTGCGCAGCGACAGGCGCTTCTCCGGCTCCACCACCAGCATGTGGCGGATCAGGTGCTCGCACTCTGCGGCCCAGAGGTTACAAACTGAACAACATATCGGAATCTACAGCATTGCGATTCTGGTAACCGCTCACCGTGTAAGCTTAGGTGAAGTGAACAACGACGATGGCGGTCAATCATAATAAAATTTTCCGATATGGATGTCACATTCGGCTGAAACCCAAAATGAGGTCCATTTCCAAATCCAACCACCATTTAATACCTACATTACAGCAAATAAGTGGATCATGCAAAGTCAAAGTCAAAAGACAAAACGTTTATTTCAATTAGGCCATTAAACGGCACTTTTAAACGTCATCGTTTACAGTTCAGTAAAAATAATAAAATTACATTAATAAAGTGACTCTACTGTCCATTCGGAAAGGTCGATTCTTATGGAGAAAAACGGACAAGAAACTCCATAGTTACTCTTTTCAAATGTATGTGAAATGCATTCATGTAAATCGGCTGCCATGCCACTAAAGTGGTTCTTAAACTAAAGCAACATCCAAGATTATGGTTATTATAACTGCAAAATAGTGGAATTTAGTTGCTTTCCGAGTGTGTTGATGCTCAAAATGAGGTCCATTTTTAAATCCAAGATGGCGATGTCGAAAATTTTATCTTTTTGTTGCTTCTATAATTGAAAATACTATTAGCACTTGCCTTGCGACATAAAGTAGGGTATCCTAAACTTGCCGCTCAGCACGACGCTCCTCAGCTCATGTAGTGTACTGCCGTCGAACGGCAGCGCGCCGCACACCAAGACATATAGGACTACGCCGAGTGACTGCGGAAGAGAGAGACAACGTTAGTTATTAGAAAAAGACAGCACATAACGATCATCATCTTCCTGCCCTTGTCCTATATTGCTTGGGGTGTGCGCAACACGTTTTTTACTTCCAATCCGTGGCTAAGTCTCTTCAGAAGGGTTTGCGACTAAATCATCTCAATAGATAACTATATTAACAGTTTCCTAAGTAATTTTACATTTCATAAAATGCTTCCTCTCCCCGAACCTAGATACTTATCTTGCTGTGCCCGACAGGGTCCATATGAACCTATTTGTTACTTTACCACCTAAGAATACATGTGGAATGCAAAAAAAAATCGTGGCTTAAGAACTTCAATGGGGCTCGTGGCTAGGTAATAAATGGGGCTCGTGGCTAGGTAATAAAAGGGGCTCGTGGCTAGGTAATAAATGGGGCTCGTGGCTAGGTAATAAATGGGGCTCGTGGCTAGGTAATAAACGGGGCTCGTGGCTAGGTAATAAATGGGGCTCGTGGCTAGGTAATAAATGGGGCTCGTGGCTAGGTAATAAATGGGGCTCGTGGCTAGGTAATAAATGGGGCTCGTGGCTAGGTAATAAATGGGGCTCGTGGCTAGGTAATAAATGGGGCTCGTGGCTAGGTAATAAATGGGGCTCGTGGCTAGGTAATAAATGGGGCTCGTGGCTAGGTAATAAATGGGGCTCGTGGCTAGGTAATAAATGGGGCTCGTGGCTAGGTAATAAATGGGGCTCGTGGCTAGGTAATAAATGGGGCTCGTGGCTAGGTAATAAATGGGGCTCGTGGCTAGGTAATAAATGGGGCTCGTGGCTAGGTAATAAATGGGGCTCGTGGCTAGGTAATAAATGGGGCTCGTGGCTAGGTAATAAATGGGGCTCGTGGCTAGGTAATAAATGGGGCTCGTGGCTAGGTAATAAATGGGGCTCGTGGCTAGGTAATAAATGGGGCTCGTGGCTAGGTAATTAATGGGACTCGTGGCTAGGTAATTAATGGAGGGAAGCAGTTAGGTAATAAATGGGGCTCGTGGCTAGGTAATTGATGGGGCTCGTGGCTAGGTAATTGATGGGGCTCGTGGCTAGGTAATTTATGGGGCTTGTGGCTACATATTTTTAGAAGAGCTCGTAGCCAAGTAATTAATGGGGCTTGTGCCTAATTTTTATCAGAGGGGCTCATGGCTCACTTACCCAAATATCAGCCTTAGGTCCATCATACTGTCTGCCCTCGAAGAGCTCGGGCGCCGCGTAGGGGGGGCTGCCGCACCACGTGGCCAGCGGGGAGCCGGCTGTGAACTCGTTGCTGAAACCGAAGTCTGCTAGCTGTGGGGATGGGGGAATACTAGTTCAGTACATCACATCACTTATACACAGATACAAAAAGTCTGGGCTCTGCCAATCAAAAATTTGAATAATATATTTTGATACAACTGGGTAAATTTTGTCATTGCACCCGAAGCATAATTTAAGGCAAGTTAGAGAATGTTATGTTTAAATTATTGTTTTTCATTAATAATGGAGCCGCAGAGGTCACTTAAAAAAGTCTGGGCTCTTGCAATCAATAATTTAAATAGTAAATTTTGATACAACTGGGTAAATTTTGTCATTGCACCCAAAGCATAATTTAAGGCAAGTTAGAGAATGTTATGTTTGGAGCAGAGAGACTTCAATGTCAAAGTTTGCCCATTTGCATCAAAATGTATTCGCATTAGTTGTCGTCGATAGCTACAACCTGGGGGTCTTTAAGTCAAGAGTGAATAGGTTACTTCTAGACAAGCGTGCTCCATCGTCGACCACATCATCGCTTACCATCAGGTGAAACAGTGGTCACACGTGAACGAATCTCTCAATAAAAAACGAGCGAGTCTTACAGTAGTCGCATAGGATGTGTAACAGCTGACGTCTCACCTTGGTGAAAAGCAACATTAACATTAAAAGTACCAACTGACAGCCAACTCGACCACTGCGCACACTCATTGGTCAAATCGAATAGGGCGCGGTCATTGGTAGAATCAAATAGCGCGCGCTTCCTCGGCTTCCTGTTACACACTTCCGTCCCATTTCACGAAATGACTCTCACAGAGTGCAAGAAAGCGAGAGGAAAGATGTTACACATCAGAAATAATAACCTAGGGATTAAACCCAAGACCCGGTGCTACCCCGTATTTTATTTTGATGGCCCGGTACCGGGTCGCGACCTACCGAATGGGAAACGCTGCTCTAGACCTAAGACAGCATATAAATAATGTAAGATGAACATTAATTAAGAAGCATTCTTTGTTTTAAAACAATGTGATGGCTTCAGGCACACACAGGTTTAAAGTAACCTAGATCGGGCGGATCGCTATCTAACATTACAATTCCGAACCACCGTTAATTGCATGTTTAATAAAAATATCTTAGTTTAGTTTATTTTTAGGCACTATATATATGTTATTGTATGGAAAATATTATTCCTGTTGACTAAATGTACATTTTTGTAGACGTTTGTAATTGAATAAATTATTATTCATCATCTCATCTGCCTAGCCTTTTCCCAACTATATTGGGGTCGGCTTCCAGTCAAACCGGATTCAGCTGAATACCAGTATTTTACGTTGAGCGGCTGCCTACCAGACCTCCACAACCCATTAACTGGGTAACACGGTACTCCTTGGCAAGACTGGAGTCAGATTTACTGGCTTCTGACATTCCGTAACGACTCCCAAAGATCTACAAATGACAGCCGGGACCAACGGCTTAACGTGCTTTCCGAGGCACGGAGGAGTCTCGGTATGTTAAGATGGTCACCCATCCACAGACCAACCTCGGCAAGCGTTGCTTAACCTTAAAGATCGACCCATGCGGCTGTTATTATTTAGCCACGAGCTAAATTATTATTATAAAAATTATTATTGTTATTAATGTTTCATAAATCCATAGCTAGTTTGGACACAATATTTCAGCTTTTCCTTTGCACCCGAAGCGTTAAGGAATGCTGAAGTGAGAGTTTAGTATCAGATAGCTATTAATTACACATTTAAATTTTTATGAGATTCAAGCAGAATCCATTGGCCGTGAAAATTATGTTTTTTAGTTAGCGAAATTGGAAAATTGTTTGTGATTGATACCCGTATTGCTATGCTCCTGGTTTTGACAATGATTAGAAAACTTATTAGCAATAGATTGTAATTACAATAAGGAAACTAAAAAGCAATTCTTAAAAAAAAGTGTTAATATATGTCACCGGAAAATTGCAAACGGCTTAAGATCATAAAATATTTCGTGAAATTCTAAAATATCGCGTGAAATTGTAAAATATCGCGTAAAATTGTAAAATATCGCGTGAAATTGTAAAATATCGCGTAAAATTATAAAATATCGCGTGAAATTGTAAAATATCGCGTGAAATTGTAAAATATCGCGTGAAATTGTAAACTATTTTTCTTAATAAAACACAGATATATTGGAAACTATTGAATTTGGATGGGATTTATTGTACAAAACGATTGTAACATAATATATCGAGAAATTATAACTAATCTTATGAAGATTTATTACAATCTTACGGAGTCTGAGATTTTCCGGTGACAAAGTATTAAGCTGAGTACTGACCGGTGTTACGGGCCGTAATGTAACATTCGCAGCGAGCATGTTACGTTACGCCGTGTCCTAATATCCGTGTAAAACAAAACACATACGCATCATGTTCGTGCTCGTTTCAACGTACTGACTGCGCGAATGCTCGCTTTGTAACATGTTACATTACGCTCTGTAACACCGGCAAGTACCCACTCATTGATTTGCCCAATTTTAGTATGGGATTAACCCTGAAATCGTCAAAAAAACCGGCTATGCTGTCTTTTTGTTGAGTTATGCACATCGAAATTTATGGGACAGTCGCTTTTTTTCCAATGCGTAATAAATAAATAGGTAATCATTATATACAAAAACGTTTACAAAGAATTTCATCAAAAATTTTTTTTTATAAAAAAATACAACCCAATATTGCCCAACCCAATATTTTTTATTTGGAAGTCTGTCCCAATAGTTTTTATTTATCACTTTTTAGAAGTATGCCACCATCAACTTGGAATGTTTCAGGAAAGCAAATACGCAATTTCGTTTACTTGGATGACAATTTTTTTCCAGCTATTTCGATTTCAAAATATCTATGGGACCATTCGGAAAGTATATATGTACATATAAAAAAAAAACAATTTTTCAAATCAGTTCATAAATGGCGGAATTATGAGGTAACAAACACAAAAAATACAACCGAATTGAGAACCTCCTTCTTTTTTGAAGCCGCTTAAAAATCGCTGTCGATGGAGAAAGTTCCCAAAACATTGGCAGAATGCTGCCTTTGTGGTCTTAAAAAAAACCCAGCCTCCTGGTTAACTAAACTATTCACGATTTAAAGCTATCAGCGTGCTATTTGATTTGACCAATGAGCGCGCCCTATTCGATTTGACCAATGAGTGCGCGCAGTGGTCGAGTTTGCTGTCAGTTGGTAATTTGAATGCTAATGTTGTTTTTAACCAAAGTGAGACGTCAGATGTTACACATCCTATGCGACTACTGTAAGACTCGCTCGTTTTTTTTTAAATTAATGCTCCGCTCCTATTGGTCGTGACGTGATGTTATATAGCCTATAGCCTTCCTCGATACATAGGGTATCTAACACTAACAGATTTTTTCAGTCGTTTCTGTGACAACGCGCGTTCAAACAAACAAACGAGTATAGATTATTGTTCTCTCCTGGTCAACTAAACTTTTCACGATTTAAAGCTATCAGACAACACAGAATTCAGCAGGGATATCCACTGACCTTAATATTCATGTTTTTATCCAGCAGCAAGTTCTCCGCCTTGAGGTCTCTGTGCACGACGCCGTTGGCGTGGCAGTAGCCGACTGCTGCCACCATCTGAGCGAAGGCCCGCGCCGCCTCGGGCTCCGTCATGCGGCCTCGCGATACTAGGTGGTCTGGGGACGTACACAATCTTGGTTAAAGTAAAATATCACATGAAAAACATTACAAGACTTGGGCTTCGCTGCAGTCGAGTAAAAAGGATAGACGAAGGCATAGACAATATGATCCTGTTGGGTACGGAATGCTAAATATCCAATTTTCTCTTTTCAAAACAAAATAAAACTATATTTGTGTCATCCTCGAAACATTCTCGAATACTACTGATTTTGACTGGTCCTCAAATCAGTTTCTATTTCATCCGTTCATCATCATCACTATCATATCAGCCGAAAGACGTCCACTGCTGGACATAGGATCCCCCAAACGCGGGTTTGCCATTACCGCAACGCTTGGCAGGCGGGTTGGCGATCGCAGTGTAGCTGTTGCAATGCACAGAGAATGCTGCTGCCCATTCTCTGGTGAGTCCCTTAGTCGCCTCTTACGACACCCCCGGGAAGTGATGGGATGGTGCTATCTTTCATCCGTTACTTTGATATAAATGAATACAAAGATAAAAAACAGTCAAGTTCAGGAGTGTGGTCTTATTACGGCACTTCTAGGTAGAAAGTGGTGAAACACACACGAGCTCCTTAAGAAATTGCAGTCAGCATCTGCTTAGCCTTTCGTGGAGCGGATGCCTACCAGACCTCCACAACCCATTAACTGGGTAACACGGTACTCCTTGGCAAGACTGGAGTCAGATTTACTGGCTTCTGACATTCCGTAACGACTGCCAAAGATCTACAAATGATAGCCGGGACCAACGGCTTAACGTGCTTTCCGAGACACGGAGGAGTCTCGGTATGTTAAGATGGTCACCCATCCACAGACCAACCTTGGCAAGCATTGCTTAACCTTGAAGATCGACCCGTGCGGCTGTAATTATTTAGCCACGAGCTCCTCCTCTTTAGGAAATAGCACTTCTATAAAAAAAAAAACCTGTGCGTCTCGGGATGGCCGACAGAAGCGATAACTTAAACTAATCTAAGTTGAACTATTTAATATCATTAATATGGGAAGCGTCTGTCCGAAATAAGAGCCTGCCTACCGCTGTCGTATGTGTGAGAGAAAGGGAAGCCAGACAGACTGGCGCCGTAACGCGTTACGTTACGAAGCGGTTTACCCTCCCATAACAAGTTATCACTTCAAAAATGACTTACCGAAGATTTCTCCATTCGGAGCATATTCTGTTACTAAATATATTGTGTGACTGCTCTCCATGACCTGGAAGGTAAAAAAAGACATTCTAAAAATCACACTAATATTATAAAGGCGAAAGTTTGTGAGTGTGTGTGTATGTTTGTGTGGACCAATTTTGATAAAATTTGGTATGCATGAAGCTGACACCCTGGATTAACACATAGGCTTAAACCGCGGGTAACACCGCGGGGCACAGCTGGTAATAAAATGAAATAAAATAAAAAAGCCTTTAATTTCCAGTTTTGGCGCGCCCTATTCGATTTGACCAATGAGCGCGCGCGGTGGTCGAGTTGGCTGTCAGTTGGTACTTTGAATGTTAATGTTGCTTTTTACCAAGGTGAGACGTCAGATGTTACACATCCTATGCGACTACTGGAAGACTCGCTCGTTTTTTTTTTTAATGCTCCGCTCCCATTGGTCGCAGCATGATGTTATATAGTTATATAGTAACGGGCTTTCCAATACTAAAATAATGTTTCAATTCGAACTAGTAGTTCCTGAGATTAGCGCGTTCAAACAAACAAACGAGTATAGATAATTGTTCTCTCTTTTTCTATGTGTGTTGTCGTGTTGTGTCTGGGTCAAAAATGTTTTTTATTCTATTCATGCTGCACCGACCACCACCATGAGAGGATGAGAATAATAATAATAATAATATCTTGGGACAACTCACACACGGTCATCCGATCCCAAACTAGGCAGAGCCTGTGCTATGGCAACCAGACAACTGATAAACATACTTATATATTTCTAAATACATACATATTATAGACAAATTACACCCAGACACAGAACAAATGATCATGCTCATCACACAAAGATTTGTCCTGGGTGGGAATCGAACCCACAACCTCCGGTTTAGCAGTCAGGGTCACTAACCACTCGACCAACAGGTCAGTCAAGTACGTATGATGAGTCATAATGATATCTATATAATTATATACAAATCAATTGCTGTTCGTTAGTCCCGCTAAAACTCGAGAACGGCTTGACCGATTTGGCTAATCCTTCTTTTGTTTTGTCGCCAGATTACAGGGAAGGTTTTAAAACAAAAAAAAAAGGGAAGTAGGATAGGTATGTAGGGTAGGTATGCAGGGTAGGTATGTAGGGTAGGTATGTAGGGTAGGTATGCAGGGTAGGTATGTAGTGTAGGTATGTAGGGTAGGTATGTAGGGTAGGTATGTAGGGTAGGTATGTAGGGTAGGTATGCAGTGTAGGTATGCAGGGTAGGTAACGGTCGACAGTTGTTGGTGAAGGGAGCGAAGCCGCGGGCACAGCCTGTAAGTAATGATTTCGATGCAGTGTCTCACCTGGTACAAGCGGACTATGTGCGGGTGCCTCAATTTCTTCATTATAGCTATTTCTCTAAATGTTTTCTTTAAATTATCTTCATCTAATCTTGATTTGTCTATAATTTTTATTGCTACCTGAAAAGCAAAAAAAAAATTAAATCATTAGTTTGGTACAGAAAGTCACAGTGACGTCCGTCAAGCCATCAAGACTCCAGTGTCAGAGAGAGACGGAGCTATGCAGCACGAATCGTCCCTTTCACACAACGGAAACATGACGGTATACACGACATAGTACAGGCTCAGGTACAAAAGCAATTGTCGAAATGCTATAATATAAGAGATTAATCACGTGACATTTGATCAGCATTTGTCATTTCCATACAATGTGGGTTTGCAGGATAACGCCGCCAGTGCGCGCCACACAGGCGAGAGGTCCTCTCCCTTGATAAAGTGACTTTGACTTTAACATAATGTCGATATGCGTTTTGACAGGTGCCTGGACCTCACGCCTCAGTGCTGCCCCCTGGTACTCATTTCAGGAGACCATTATTTTGATGTTTTGACAATCGCCTTCGCAACGCTACCGCTGACAGAACGATGCCTAGAGCCTCCATTTGTCCGCGTGGTGTATAACGGTTTTGGCCCATTACCACCCGGGTTCCCGGTTCAGAAAATTGAAGGTAGTGCGATCTCAGTCAGTGATTTATGTAACTTAAGGATTAGTTAAAAAAAAAACTGTGCACTTAAACCCGTTTTGCTCTCCGTAGAACTCCAGATATCTTTGAAGTTAGGTTAAAAAAGGTTTTTTTTTTAAGCTCATAATATTAAACCTAGCATAAAAGAAGACGGGGCCCGTTAGGCCCAGAGCCTGCCAGGGTTGCGGAACTTGTTCGAAAGAGTCACCGCGGCTCTGGAACGCAAAGGGCTTTAGAAGGAACACGGATGGGTTAAAACCCATCAGACAGATCAGAGATGCCCTTCCGCTCCACCCAGAGCGGAAGAAGCCATTTGATGATTTCTCATCCTTATAAAAAAAGAACTAGGATAAATCTATAAGGCCCAATTTATTAAGCCTCCGCCGTCCGTCCCTCTGTGTGTCTGCGGGCGGTATCTCAAGAACCGTAATAGGTAGAGAGTTGAAATTTTCACAGAGTGTGTATTTTCATTGCTGCTATAACAACAAATAATGTATACAAGAAACGTGTTTTTTTTTCGATTTATGGTACGGAACCCTTCGTTTGAGAGTCCGACTCGCACTGACCGGTTTTCTTATTAATGTCTTTATGCACGTATTTTGTATTTTTTATTAGGGTTCCATACCCAAAGGGTAAAACAGGACCATATTACTAAGACTCCGCTGTCTGTCTGTCTGTCCGTCTGTCACCAGGCTGTATCTCATGAACCGTGATAGTTAGACAGTTGAAATTTTCACAGATGATGTAGTTCTGTTGCCGCTATAACAACAAATAATAAAAACATAAATATTTAAGGGGCTCCCATACAACAAACGTGATTTTTTTTTTGCTCTTTTTATAGATAATGGTACGGAACCCTTCGTGCTCAAGTCCGACTCGCAGGTGGCCGGTTTTTTTTTCATTTCTTTGTCTATTCGACTTTGTTTTATTTCCATTCTTGTTGTACCAAATAAATGTTTTATCTATCAAACAGGATTGTGTAAATGAAAGGAATTATGAGGTTAACAGTATAATTTATTTTCTTTTCAAATCGATTATTATAGATAATTTGTTATTTTGACCCGAAATAATAAGTCTGTTGCTCTTTAAAGATACTTGGTTACGACTGTTTATATCGTCATAAGTTCATTTGAATATTATAATCACATTAATTCAGTCGGTTAGCAGGCAGACATATAAATTATCCTTCCGCCTTTCTTAAAAATGAATCAAATACATTAATTTAATCTACATATTTTCGAAAATATAATTTAATTTGTCTGATCGTTTTATCTACTGGAACAGAAGAAAACGTCGGGTCCTAGATTCGATTCCCAGGTCGGGCAAAAGAATTGCTCAATAGCAGCCCGGATATTGGAAGTTGATGGTGCGACACTCCCGTACCGCCATTGGTCGTACGCTGTAGCCTCCAAAGTCAAAAATCAAAGCATTTATTTCAAATAAACCATTATCAAGTACTTTTGAATTGTCAAAGTCAGTCCGTCAAAAACATGAAGCTTTGCACGTTCGAAATCGTAGATCTCTACGGAGAAGAACGTGCAAGAAACTCCACGGACATTCTTTTAAATCATTTTATGTTTACAAAAATCCTGGTTACATAAACCTTGTTGCTTCTATATATGAGAACAATGTAAAGAAAGAAAAAACAATTTATAGTATGAAATATTAAAATGAGGCAGTGGCAACCAAGGGATGACCAGTCTCCACTGACGGCGCCCGTTCACGAACATGACGCGTGCATCAGCACCATTCAGCTCAACCATTTTGAAGGGAACTGAATGATCCGATACACGCGCCACCATCAGCGAGACATTGGAGTGAGCATGACACACCCTCAACTGCCCCTGCTATTTCATGTCAAACAAGGAAACTATCTATTAACATAATGGTCCAGGGTTCTCACATTTACAGAACTTGAAATAAAAATTNATCCTGGTTACATAAACCTTGTTGCTTCTATATATGAGAACAATGTAAAGAGAAAAAAAACAATTTATAGTATGAAATATTAAAATGAGGCAGTGGCAACCAAGGGATGACCAGTCTCCACTGACGGCGCCCGTTCACGAACATGACGCGTGCATCAGCACCATTCAGCTCAACCATTTTGAAGGGAACTGAATGATGACGGAGTAGAGTACGCCCGCAACTAGGAATTTCTCCTGTATCGTGGGTGCGTTTACAAACATACAAATTCACATACACAAACAGCCAGACCCGGAACAACTATCTGTAGGCCATACAAATATTTGTTCCGTGCGGGAATCGAACCCGCGACACGCACCGCAGCAGTCAATCGCTCAACCACTGCGCCAATCGTGTCGTCAAATTGTTTTTTCTTTCTTTACATTGTTCTCATATATAGAAGCAACAAGGTTTATGTAACCAGGATTGACAGCCGGGGCCTACGGATTAACGTGCTTTCCGAGGAACGGAGGAGTCTCGGTATGTCGAGATGGGCACCCATCCATAGACCGACCTCAGCAAGCGTTGCTTAACCTTGAAGATCGAGCCGTGCGGCTGTTATTATTTAGCGACGAGCTCCTCAATGAAACCAGGCTAGGAGAAGGGTCCTTTGCTCTAAAGAACAACATTTCAAATGACTCGCGATCTCACTACGCCATTATTCGTGATAATAACATGTCATTGATAAGGAAATCGGATACAACTAATCTCGCAGATAACAATTATATAACGTGAACATTTGTAGTTGTACAAGTACGTTATAAAAAATGGTGACAGACAATTATTTTCACGAGATTGTCACAAGACTTGGTAGTTTGATTAGTCTCCATGCATGTGTAAATAATATCAGCCGCACGGGACTATCTTCAAGGTTAAGCAACGCTTGCCGAGGTCGGTCTGTGGATGGCTGACCATCTTAACATACCGAGACTCCTCTATGCCTTCGAAAGCACGTTAAGCACATACGTTCGATCTACAAATGACAGCCGGACCGACGGGTCCCGGCTGTCATTTGTAGATCTTTGGCAGTCGTTACGGATTGTCAGAAGCCAGAAAATCTGACACTAGTCTTGCCAAGAACTACCGTGTTCTCCAGCTAATGGGTTGTGGAGGTCTGATAGGCCGCTCCACGTAAAATACTGGTATTCAGCTGAATCCGGTCTGACTGGAAACAGACCCCAATATAGTTGGGAAAAAGCTAGGCAGATGATGACGAGGGGAATTGGTGATAGCTGGAGCAGCCATACTCAACCTCTTTTAGTGCTCTGAACGTCCGTATGAAATGGAACCCATACAGGTCTGTCCTTCCGTCTGTCACAGTCAATTTGCTCGGAATCTGCTGGACCAATTCAGATGTAAGCTCACGTACGAACTTCTGTGACCCAAACACGCACGCGTAACGTAAATAAATAAATATTGATAAGTACGGGGTCACTTTTGGGGCAAATACGAGATATTTTTTTTTTCCATGAATTTGAAAATTATTTTTACCTTAGTGTTAATAGTGCTATTAAAACTCAATGAGAATCACTCAATGAGTCCTTTTCAAGTGATTCTTTTCGCCCACAGTCAGGCTAAATTGCGGTAGACTAAGACGATCTTCGTCTTGATCGAACTTGACTCCCCGAAGAACTGGTCCGGAAAGAAGACAAACGTGATGAAAAAGGGAGAGGGAGGCGTTCGTCCAGCAGTGGGACATAACGGGCTCATAGGATTACATGAATATATCCTAGATCTGGTGAAGGCGTCGAGATTCCGCTGGATGCGAGACGCACAGGACCGTGATATGTGGCAACGCTTGGCGGTCTATGTCCAGATATGGACGTCTTTCGGCAGAAATTATAAAGATTTCATTGGACATTTCCTCAAACGAATATAATAAACAATTCCTAAAGAAGTCTTAACATTAATTGAATAGCTCCCCCGCTGGAATTTATTCTTTTGTTTTCAATTCAAAGAAATATGAAAGGAAAAGGCGTTAAGGACCGCACGTGGCGGCCCGTCCATGCGGAAAAGTTTACAATGCAAAGCTGGGTACTGACCGGTGTTACGGGCCGTAATGTAACATTCGCAGCGAGCATGTTATGTTACGCCATGTCCTAAAATCCGTGTAAAACAAAACACATAGGTACACAACAGGGTACTCCTTGGCAAGACTGGAGTCAGATTTTCTGACTTCAGACAATCCGTAACGACTGCCAAAGATCTACAAATGACAGCCGGGACCAACGACTTTACGTGCTTTCCGAGGCACAGAGGAAGTCGGTATGTTAAGACGGTCACCCATCCACAGACCGACCTCGGCAAGTGTTGCTTAACCTTGAAGACCGACCCGTGCGGCTGTTATTATTTAGCCAGGAGCTCCTTGCACGTACCTATAAACAAGGCTGAATATTGCGTTGCTAAGTACAAAGTAAACTATAGATTTTCAGTGCTGAAGACAGCCTTGACCCGGGAGGTCGTGTCGCGACTTGTGTACATAAATTAAAATAATTTTATCGCGACACGTGTCGTTTGAGATGAAGAGATAAGGATTCAAGGATAGAGGTAGATGGATGGAGGAGGGATGCCAAAAAAGAGGTTAATGGATTGTGTGTGGAGTGATATGGAGGTCATTGATAGCATGAGGGTTGACGGAATGAAGGATAAAACCGGCCAAGTGCGAGCCGGACTCTCACACGAAGGGTTTCGTACCAAAAACCGAAACATAAAACACGTTTCTTGTATGGAAGTACCTTCATTTTTTTTATTATTTGTGTTATAGCGGCAATAGAAATACACACTGGGAAAATTTTAAGTCTACCTATTATGGTTCTTGAGCTACAGCCCGCTGACAGACAGACAGATGGATGGATGGATGGATGGATGGATGGACGGATGGACGGACAGAGGAGGCTTGGCGATAGGGTTCCGATGGCTACCCTTATGGTACGGACCCCTAAAAACGTGTGGCGCCGATCACGAGTAACACGGGATAAGGATCCCGAGTAACAAGGGATAAGGGCAGGAAGATGTGGCGATAAGGATTCAAGGAGGCAGTCGCTACATGAAACTGGTTACTGATGTATCCGGTAAAGACCCGACCACAAAAATCAGCCTGGACTTACAAGATATTGGGGTCGGCTTCCAGTCTCACCGGATGCAGCTGAATACCTGTGTCTTACAGAGCGACGAGCCTACCAGTCAGCCCAGTACTATTCTGTTAACGTCTATCCGAGAAAACTAAGGTGAAGTGAGCTGTCTGTCTCAAGTAGACTGTATTATTATCTTTTCTTCTTTTTAGATGGAAAATCATCAAATGACTGCTCCCACCCTGGAAGGGAGTGTCACTCTCACTGACTAAAACCCACCCGTGTTCCGCCAAGTGCCCTTTGCGTTTCAGGGGGTTATCTAAGCCCGAAGACCGTAGTTTCGGACTTAGTTGCGGGCGTATTCTAGCCCGTATTACCTAACCACTGAGAATTAATGACAACACGATTTGACAGTTACTGTGAAATCGAGTTGTCATTCATTCTTAGTTCTGGTTCGGAACTAATCGTAAGTCCGTAGGTGTATGTGTGTGTAATTCGGGCTGGTTTCCGCAACTCCACGACTAAGCGCATATTTTGCGTGCAGAAGTCCGTAGGTGATACAGAGTAGAATACACCCGCAACTAAGCTCGAAACTCGAACTTTGAGCTTAGAGAGTAGCCCCCCAGGGCCGCGGTAACTCTTTCGAATAATTCTGAAGCGTCTAGTTTCCTCCAGGGGTATCGTCCCCTCGTCAGTTATAGTTTCTGAAGTTCCATGTTATAGAGGATGAGCTGAATATATAATTCTTTAGTCCAGACCGAGCCTGCTCTAAGCCTTATTCTGGCCTGATGGTAAGCGATGAATGAGGTCGACGATGGAGAGGGCGAGCACAGGAGATCCCTGGTCACTCTTGCTTTGAGGGCTGACGAGTTATAGGTGGTAGGGAGCATACGCTTTGGAGGAACACGGGTAGGTTTTAGTCAGTAAGAGTCTGGCACTGGTTGCGAAATTTGTTCGAAAGAGTCACCGCGGCCCTGGAACGCAAAGGGCTTTAGAAGGAACCCGGATGAGTTTTAGTCAGTAAGAGTCTGTCACTCTCTTCCGCTCCACCCAGAGCGGAAGAAGTCATTTGATGAATTCCAATCCTTCAAAAAAAAAAAAAGAGTCCTGACCCTCCATTCCGCTTCGCCCAGAGCGGTAGGAGTCATTAGATGACTTCGCATTTAAAAAAAAAACTGGGGATCATAGGATTATTGCCGTTAACCAGGCGTAATACAGACTGCTCGTGAAGTCGTGATGCTATGAGTAATTTATTTGAAAAATAAGGACAAAAACTAATAAGCAAAAAATTAAGGTAAATTTTTAAAAGAAAAAAAAAACAGCTTGATTTTCTAAGAGTTCGTTTTAGTGAATAGTCCCGGGAAATCCCGGAACCGAAAGTACCGGGAAATCCCGGAAATTTGCGTCGTTTTAGGAACCGGGATTTCCAAAACCAAATCCCGGTTCTTTCGGTACTTCCGGCAAAAGATACTTCGCGTTTAGAATTTTTCTAATTTTATTGCCTAAAATCCGACCGCTGCACTGTTACTACACAACCACTAATGTACCATATTTTATGCAAATAAAATTCTATTCTATTCTATTATTCTATACCTAGCTACCACCGTTGCTACCTAGTAATACAAGAGCATGATGCGCGAGGGTGCGGAGGTGCGGGAGGGGCAGGTGGCGGCCATCTTGTAGACGCGCGTCCCGCTTAGTTAGATAAAATAAGAGTCATGTTAATTTGTTTGGTACAGTGAAGATGTTTAATAAATGTTTCTGTTATTATGTAGGATTAGGTATAAAAATCATTTAATGTTAAAAAATGTTGCTGGCATAATATGCGTAATTACCAGTAAAATTATACTAAATAAGACTGATTTAGTGTCTATAAAACAAGAAATAAAACGTTTTATTTGATTTGATTAGAAATGTTTTTACTTTGCCCTGTCATTTCGTCTTTTTTTTACNTCTGTTATTTCGTCTTTTTTTTTACTTTCTCCGTTTCAACACTTTCAACTCCCTTACAATGACTTATTAAAGTATCAAAAGTATCGATAGTACCGGGAATCCCGGTTCTTAAGCCAGAAAGTCCCAAAAATCCCGGTTCTTTAAAACAGCACCGGTTCTGCATTCCCTAGTTCGTTTCATGTTAAAAGATTGTCCTCTAAAACACCTACCCTTCCAAGTTTTTTTTTATTGGGGAAAAAAGCGGAAAAATCTGCCTGGAAACACGATTTCCTTGTAACTACGTATTTCTTCGCAGACTGAGCTTTTAATCCAGCGATATTCAACGTGTGTCTCAGTAACAGTTTTAGTAGGTAAAGTCCCGCGACTTCGTATGTGCATAACCCGTTGTTTCCCGTTCCAGTAGGAATTTCGGGAAATCCTCTCTTAGCCAAATTTCAGCTTTCAACAGTCTTGCCAAGACTAACTACACTGTTAACTGTAACTAGACTGTTGTCAGATTTTCTGGCTTCAGACTATCCGTAACGACGAATACATGGTCACCCATCCACGGGCCGTCTCGACAAGCGTTGCTTAACCTAGAAGATCGTCCCGTGCGCCTGTTATTTACGACGAGCTCAGTCAGTTATTTATTTTTTTACTATTAATAGGCACGCGTTTAACCACTTTCTCACCTGATGGTAAGCGATGATGTGGTCGACGATGGAGCACGCTTGCCTAGAAGTAACCTATTCACTCTTGACTTAAAGACTCCCAGGTTGTAGCTATCAGGAAACACTGACTCTGGCAGGGAGTTCCATAGCTGTATGCACGATGAATGTGTTACCAAAACGTTTTGTGCGTGTGGTTGTTATTCAGTAATATACAAAATATAGAGATATGCGGAACAGTGAGTAAAGTCCCGCAAACCTCCATTGAAAAGGGAGGATCCTCCGACCAGACGGTGGTTGTGTCTGGTGGGCAACTGCCCGATAGTTGATATTCGGACTGTTGTATATGTTCAAATCGCACGGAAAACTTTGCTTGCGCGATGCAGGATTTCGTTGGTAGTTCGTCGCTGACAGGATAGATGGCGTTGCCGTTCTTTTTGATGCCGTACAAATTTCACTTCTTAGTTTTTCATTGATGCCGCTACAACAAAGTCGGAAGCCGCACCAGACCCTGGACTGCTGCCTCCGAACAAGGTTCGAAGCGAAATCCTTGAGCCTCAGGGTCTCGGTACGACCCGTGCTAAGGTTACCGCTGTATACACGCGATTTTCAAAAGGTATCATATTTTCGATTGTTCTTGAACAGGTGAAGTTTCCCTATTCGCATGGTGAGTTTTTGTAATTGGATCTGTACTTCCTTTTAGAAGCACACAAAAAACAATTTGATCTCATATACCAGTATTTTACATACTGGTATTTCATGAGGAGCTCGTGACGAAAGAATAACAGCCGCACGGGTTGATCTTTAAGGTTAAGCAACGCTTGCCGAGGTTGGTCTATGGATGGGTGACCATCTTAACATTCCGAGTTTCCGAAATTAAAGACTTCGTAGTGTTTTTTTATTTGGAAGTCGGTTGTATTTTTTTTGTCAAAGTTTTATATTTCTCACGTTTTACCTTACAACACCACTGGAAAGTCACAGGAAAGCAAAACACACAATTTCGTTTACTTGGATGACATATTTTTTCCAGCTTTTCATTCTTCAGCTTTGTTGATTTAAAAACCAAACTACTGAACAGATTTTGATGAAATTTCTATGGGAACAATCAGAAAGTATCCTTTCACATAAAAAAAAGAACTTTTCAAATCCTTACTAATATTATAAATGCGAAAGTAACTCTGTCTGTCTGTCCGTCGCGCTTTCACGCCAAAACTACCGATTTAAATGAAATTTGGTACACAGATAGTCTAGATCCTGAGAAAGGAAAAAGGGTTGTAGGGGTTGAAAGGGGGGATGAAAAGTTGTATGGGAAGTATCGTCATTTTTAGAGCTAGAATCTAGAAACTTATTTTTTAGGCTGTTGATTCGATTTAAATAAATATGACATTCAAAGTTTATTTATACGTATGTGTCTTATCCGTAAAATAATTAGCCTAAATAATTGAAAATGCTACCCAAAGACACTATTCCACGCGGACGAAGTCGCGGGCACAGCTAGTCGGTTCATAAATCACGGAGGTATGACGTAACAAACATACAACCGAATTGAGAACCTACTTTTTTGAAAGTCGGTTAGTAAAATAAAGAAACTTCAGACGAGTCACGAGCCCTTTCACACTAAACGATGGAAATTTACGAGCGACAAGAAATTAAGAAGCCAAGTCAACGACTCTCCTTGCGTTCAACCTTGGAGGCACAAAAACTTCCTACGGCCAAGACTTTTTCAGAGACTGCCGACTTATTTACCGTTCTCATAGATGAATTGCTTTTTTTTTTTGGAAGGTGACCACTCGCCGTTCAGCACACTTAGGCTGGGTACTGCTTAACCGGACTATCCTGTGGTGGGCTCAAATGAATTTAAGGACCCCAGCCAGGGAGATAGAATTTCTATCAATCTGCCTCGCTTTTTCCCAATTGTGCTTACAGCTTAGGAGTGGAGCTCTCTGTCGGAGTCTGTGTTTCCTGATAGCTACAACCTGGGAGTCTTTAAGTCACGAGTGAATAGGTTACTTTTAAGCAAGCGTGCTCCATCGTCGACCACATCATCGCTTACCATCAGGTGAGATTGTGCTCAATCGCGAGCCTATCCATACTTAATAAATGCGGAAGTGTGTCTGTCTGTCTGTTACATTTTCACGCCTAAAATGCTTAACCGATTTTGATGAAATTTGCCACAGAGATAGATTAGACCTTGGAGAAGGACACAGGCTAACTTTGTCATGAGAAAAGGGCTTGAAATAGGGGATGAAAGTTTGAATGGGAGTCGGTCATTTTTGAAGATAAAACCGTGAATTACATTTCATAAAACAAAGTCCACCGCCGCGTCTGTCCGTCTGTTCGCGACGAACTCAAAAACTACTGAACGGATTTTCATGTGGTTTTCACCAATGGATGGGGTTAATTATGAGGAAGGTTTAAGTGAATAATTCATCCCGAAATTCCTACGGGAACGGGTAAAATGGGATATGCGCGTACGAAGTTGCGTGCAAAAGTTAGTCTTCGTAATAAAAATGGCTGCCCAAAGTAACTATTCCACGCAGACGAAGTCGCGGGCAAATGCTAGTCAATAATAGTTAATATGCCTAGACTTTTACAAACTAGGCTCCCAGTCGAGTCGGATCCAGTTGAATACAAGCAAATACAATTTTTTTGGGCTTAACAATCGACAATCAACTTAATTGGAAAGAACATACTTCAATATTAATTAAAAAAATTAGTAAGTTTGCTTTTGCTTTACATAAACTGAAGAAAGTTGTCAATCAAACTTCGGCAGTCACTGCGTACTATGGATATGTCGATTCCATACTACGCTACGGAGTTATGTTTTGGGGTAACTCCTGCAATAAAGATATGGTGTTCAAATCACAAAAAAGATGCATTAGGGCCATCACCGGTATAAAAATAACTGATAGCTGTAAACCTTATTTTGTATTGTTAAAAATAATGACTTTACCTTGTTTGTACATATTTGAGACTGCTATATTTGTTAAAAAGAACATGCACCTATTCAGAAAAGCATCTGAACAACGCTATAAAATGATTAGACAAGAATATAGACATGAATTATGCGGTCGACCTTCAAAGACCGCCTTGATGCACAAAAGCATACTTTGTATGGCCCCAAAAATATTTAATAAATTACCAAATGGGATTAAGGACTTAAATATTATTCAATTCAAAAATAAATTAAGACACCTATTATTGGAGAAATGTTATTATACCATTGACGAATTCCTTAATGATAAATTGTAAGCTATTTGCCATTGATATTTATTTAATTTTGACATAGTATCATTATTTTTATTATAAAAAGTTATTTGACATTGCATTATTTGACATTAAGATTTATTTAACTTTGACATTGTATTAATGCTGTGATTTGTTACAAGTGATTTCATTCTTCATCATTATAATCGATGACATAACATTTCTTGACACCTTATATACCTATTTTTTAAAACCTATTTCATTTTAAATTATGATAATTTGCATGCCCCTATGTTGGCAAAATATGGAGAACTTTTTATCTTATGACATCAATGTATAAATACCCATGTTTGCAAATGAATAAATTATTATTATTATTATTATTATTNAAAGAGCATTCAATAAATATGGCAATATATGACTTTCTTAATGATATAATACCTAACATGAATGAAAGAGTCCCAATATCAGCAATATACATGGATATGACCAAGGCATTTGACTTGGTCAACCATGATATACTGTTGAGCAAGTTAAATGCATACGGGATAAGAGGAAACGTCTTATCACTCATAAATTCTTACTTAAAAAATAGGACACAATACACAGCAATAAGTCGAATTTGTAAATTAAGTAAAACCGTTATAAAATACATATCCAAAGAACGGAAAATATTTTATGGTGTGCCCCAAGGCAGTGTGCTAGGGCCTTTGTTGTTTCTTATATATATAAATGACTTTCCTCAGAATATACCCTATCCTATGACATTGTTTGCTGACGACAGTACTATCATTGTTAAACTTGACAAAAACAAAAATAAAAATGACTTTGAAGCTAAAATAACCCATGCATTACAACAAGCCGTTAACTGGTTAGAACATAACAACTTAATAATAAATTTGAAAAAAACCAAAATTATGAACTTTCGTCAAAGATTAGCTAATCAGGAATTAAATGTAAGTTTTAATAATGAAAAAATTGAAGAAGTAGCAAATACAAATTTTTTGGGCTTAACAATCGACAATCAACTTAATTGGAAAGAACATACTTCAATATTAATTAAAAAAATTAGTAAGTTTGCTTTTGCTTTATATAAACTGAAGAAAGTTGTCAATCAAACTTCGGCAGTCACTGCGTACTATGGATATGTCGATTCCATACTACGCTACGGAGTTATGTTTTGGGGTAACTCCTGCAATAAAGATATGGTGTTCAAATCACAAAAAAGATGCATTAGGGCCATCACCGGTATAAAAATAACTGATAGCTGTAAACCTTATTTTGTATTGTTAAAAATAATGACTTTACCTTGTTTGTACATATTTGAGACTGCTATATTTGTTAAAAAGAACATGCACCTATTCAGAAAAGCATCTGAACAACGCTATAAAATGATTAGACAAGAATATAGACATGAATTATGCGGTCGACCTTCAAAGACCGCCTTGATGCACAAAAGCATACTTTGTATGGCCCCAAAAATATTTAATAAATTACCAAATGGGATTAAGGACTTAAATATTATTCAATTCAAAAATAAATTAAGACACCTATTATTGGAGAAATGTTATTATACCATTGACGAATTCCTTAATGATAAATTGTAAGCTATTTGCCATTGATATTTATTTAATTTTGACATAGTATCATTATTTTTATTATAAAAAGTTATTTGACATTGCATTATTTGACATTAAGATTTATTTAACTTTGACATTGTATTAATGCTGTGATTTGTTACAAGTGATTTCATTCTTCATCATTATAATCGATGACATAACATTTATTGACACCTTATATACCTATTTTTTTTAAACCTATTTCATTTTAAATTATGATAATTTGCATGCCCCTATGTTGGCAAAATATGGAGAACTTTTTATCTTATGACATCAATGTATAAATACCCATGTTTGCAAATGAATAAATTATTATTATTATTATTATTATTATTATTATTATTTACATGGATGTAATGCCCCATCTGAACTCCAAACCCAGTTAATAAGTTTCAAGTTATCCCTTGCCAAGACTGGTGGCAGATTTTCTGACTTCAGACACCTGTAACGAAAGTCAAAGATCTACAAATGACAGCTGCGACCAACTGCTTAACGTACTTTCCGAGGCAAAGAGGTACCTCGGTTTGAAATGAATAGTACACGATTTGTTAGGTACAATTCCATGATTGTATAACGGTGACGTAAGATTAAACTTTTATGAAATTACTCGCTTGGTTACAAGGTATTACGTAGGGTGAAGTCAGGGCTTCTCTTCGATGTTTTTGTTTGGTAACTGAGCAGGCGGTCCACCTGCCGGTCGACTCTGTAAACATGTCGAAGGCTTGGGTGAAGTGATCACTAGGTGAGCTGTCAATCAATATAATCAAGATGGAATGACAGCTCACTCCGTGATCACGTGACATCTTGATTATATGGATTGACAGCTCACCTCCTGATCACTTCAACCAAGCCTTCACTTCGACATGTTTACCGTATCGAACGTCTTGTGTTAGGACACCGTTTATGGAACATGCAAGCTAGAGATGTCGTTAACGTACTGTCTAGAGGGTTGGCATTTCTTTGGCCAAAAAATCAGCATTACTATTCTACGTGGAAATGATGCCAGTGTTTATTTACCACTATTTATTTCTTGATGGCCAATTAATTTTTTCCCAGACCCTATGGTCCCGGACCTTTGGAAGGCGTACGACGGGCCCAAGCTGACTCGCAGAGGCTCCGTTAGGCATTTCTTATGGAAAGTTCTTTTGAACCGACTTTTAGGTTGTCAGACTTAATTGCATTTTTGAAGTGAAAACTTTTATAGGCGCGTTGAGCACTTTTTAGGTGAACAAAAATCATGGAACACGCGTCATCGTCACCGAACGCTTTCCATGAGCTATATGTACACTGTGTATTATACTTATGTGTATTTTTTGGGTGAACAAAAATCATGGACCTCGCGTCATCGTTACCGAACGCGTTCCATGAGCTATATACTGTACCTATACTGTGTATATACATATGTGTACTTTTTGGGTGAACAAAAATCATGGAAGTCGCGTCATCGTCACCGAACGCATTCCATGAGCTATATGTACACTGTGTATTATACTTATGTATATTTTTTGGGTGAACAAAAATCATGGACCTCGCGTCATCGTTACCGAACGCGTTCCATGAGCTATATACTGTACCTATACTGTGTATATACATATGTGTACTTTTTGGGTGAACAAAAATCATGGAAGTCGCGTCATCGTCACCGAACGCATTCCATGAGCTATATGTACACTGTGTATTATACTTATGTATATTTTTTGGGTGAACAAAAATCATGGACCTCGCGTCATCGTTACCGAACGCGTTCCATGAGCTATATACTGTACCTATACTGTGTATATACATATGTGTACTTTTTGGGTGAACAAAAATCATGGAAGTCGCGTCATCGTCACCGAACGCATTCCATGAGCTATATGTACACTGTGTATTATACTTACGTGTATTTTTTGGGTGAACAAAAATCATGGAACACGCGTCATCGTCACCGAACGCTTTAGCTTTCGCTTAGTTTTCACTTCAATCGGCAGTCCCTAAAGACTACCCCGCATGTTTTTTTAAGGCTACCAAAAGAGCATAAAAATGTGCAAGTAAGTGCTCACTCGTGAACAATCTTCGTCTCTTGAGAGTAGGTCTAGGTAACTGTGCCGCAACTAACATTCGAAAATGTAAATCTTCTCAGAAAGAAACCATTGAACTGTGTTGTTAAACTTTTTCGCGAACCCCGTTTGACCTACATTAGGGTGGAGTTTAAGGAAGTCGTTTGCACCTCTAGAGCTTCTAAGGAACAAGCCTTTACTCTGCCTCATTGGTCTAGAGCAGTGTTCCGCAAGCTTTTTGTGTTCAAAGTACATCATATAAATCGGAATTTTTTTAAGGTATCTACACTATAAATGAAAAATCTATTGTCACGAAATATAAGGGTTCCGTACCCGAAGGATCCAACGGGACCCTATTACTAAGCCTCCGCTGTCCGTCCGTCCATCCGTCGTTCGGTCAGCGGGCTGTATCTCATGAACCGTAATAGGTAGACAGTTGAAATTTTCAGTGTGTATTTCTGTTGCCGCTATCACAACAAATTATAAAAAAAAAAAAAAAGGAGCTCCCTTACTAGAAACGTGTTTTTTTGGCGTTTTTTGCAATTATGGCAACAGGTAGATACTTGAAATGCTCACAGATTATGTACAACTATATTCGCAAAAAAATAAATAAATAAAGGAGTCCCCATCCAAGAGACATTGTTTTTGTCGTGTTTTGCTCGATTTTACCGGCATATAGTGGATTATAATAATGGCGATGGCACGGAATCTTTTATGCGCGAGTCAGACTCGCACTTGGCCGGTTTTTAATCAAAATTTCGGAACAAAACGCGGTCTCGCGTGTTTTGCGGCTGTTTATGTAGGATTTTTTTTCCATCTGTCTTCTTAACTTTAAGAGATAGCCTTATTTTTCAGAGGCACACTAACTAATGATCATGGTACACCAGTGTGCCGCGGCACACACTTTCGGAACACTGTTCTAGAGTACCATTAGGTCTTGGGTTCAAATCTTAGGACTGGCAGTGTGTCTCCAGTCTAAGCGGATCCAGCTGAGGAACAGTATTTCACATGACACGTGTCCTTTTGACCTCCAAAGAGACACGTGTCATGTGAAATACTGTAATCCAGTGTAAGTGTACAACCCAGTAATCGGGTAACACCAGACCTCTTAGCAAGACTGCTGTCAAATTTTCTGGTTTCTACACTACATTAACGACTCTCAAATATCTACAAATGACAGCCGGGACCAACGGCTTAACGTGCTTTCTGAGGCACGGAGGAGTCTCGGTATGAAATGTACGGTCACCCATCTACGGACCAACCTCGGCAAGTTTGCTTAATATTAGCCTGGAGTCAGAACTTGTGACTTATTGGTGGCTATAGATTCGCTCCTTGTCCTTGAATAAAATTGATGATTCCGTGATGATCTGCCTATCCCTTCAGGACTACAAGTGTCATAGCGAGTTGTTTTTTAAATCTGAATGGACGACGTCAAGTTCTCAGATATTTGTGACAAAGCAATTGATTAATTACTTTAATTTTACCTCCCGCGTGCTTCGAACGTCACCATACCATAACAAAAAAACAAATATTCCACAGAAACGGTGCCAATGATAATATTTCTTCGTAATAATTTGGAAAATCAATATTTTTGTATCGATCTTAATAGAGGCCAACGGAAAAATATATTCATCATCAATCGATTTATTTTGTTTTGAAGAATATCGGTTAAAGAACTCTTGGAAATAACTTTGGGCGATTTTTCGAGGAGTCATTTTGAAGAAGATTCAATTAAAGCACCAGACAATCCAACTGATTCCAATCTAACCGGATGCAGGAGTACTAGTCTACACTTATATTATAAAGAGGAAAGATTTGTATTTTTGTATGTCATGTAACGAAAAACCTACTGGACCGATTTGAAAAATTCTTTCACCGTTAGAAAGCTACATTATCAGCGAGTAACATAGGCTATATTTTATCCCCGTACTCCCACGGGAACGGGAACTACGCAGGTGAAACCGCGTGACGTCCGCTAGTATTTTATATAATACAACTCCTACAACCCAATAACTTGGAAAAACCATACTCCTTGGCAAGACTAATGTCAGATTTTCTGGCTTCTGACTTTTGTGCTTTCCGAGGCACGGAGGCGTCGCGGTGTGTAATGGAAGATCATTGGTCACCCACCTCGGCAAGCATCGCTTAACCTCGTAGATCGACCCGGGCGACTTAATATTTAGACAGACAACGCACAGCCGAAACTACTGGTCGTAGAAAGCTGAAATTTGGCACGGAGGTTCCTTGGGGAGTGTGGGGGAGCAGTAAGAGAGTAGTTCCTGGAATTCATACGGGAACGGGAAAAAACGGGATAAGTATGTACATACTTACGAAGTCGCGGGCGAAAGGTGTAATTAAATAAAATTCTTCCGTTACCTTCTGGTCACTGACTGAGTGACTGACAGACAACGCTTGTGCAAGTAGGTTCCTCGGGGAGTGTAGGGGAGCACTAACGGCCGGTTTCAATAACATAATTACCTTTAACTAACTGTCAAATTGCTACCAACTATAGCTGAAACGTCATGTTTGGAAGGCAAACTGTTGGTAGCTAATTTGACAGTTGGTCAAAGGTAGATACGTTATTGAGACCGGCTGTTAGAGGGGAGTTTCCGAAATTCCTACGGGAACAGGAGAAACGGTACGTACGAAGTCGCGGGCAAAAGCTATATTAACATTGAACAAGCTTTTAATTGAATTAATTTTTGACTTCTAGACTTTGACTTTGACTAATCATCTGACATAGCGTACATTTGACATTATATCTGACATACTTTCTGACATTTATTTATTTATAGACATCTTTTAATTGATTGACTTGATGTTTTACTATACTTTAGCTTCAAATTGTTTTGCATGTGACAATTTTACTGTAATTATTATGTACCTAGTGAATATTCTACACAATGTTTATTGTTTGAATAAATAAATCCATATTTTTCTTGATCCATCTATTTTCAAAGCCATATTTCGACGCAAAATGCACTCAACCCTAGTAACTCGTCCTCACATATTATGTCATCGTCAATTTGGACCTAGTTCAGATAACACCTAGGATTTCCTGCTGACTTTCCTGGTTCGATCCAGCCTGAACTGAAGCGTTCCTACTATAATCTATACTCATATAATAAAGCTGAAGAGTATGTTTGTTTGAACGCGCTAATCTCTAGAACTACCAGTCGGATTTGGACAATTCTTTTTGTATATGATAGCCACATTCATGAGGAAGACTATACGGGGATGGGAAAAAATGGTATTTATGCGACTAATATAATAAAGCTGAAGGGTTTGTTTGGCAGCGCTCGCTGTCTGGAACTACCAGTCGGATTTGGAAAATGATTTTTGTAAATGATAGCCACATTCATGAGGAAGGCCATAGGCTATACGGGAACGGGAAAAAACGGGATATGTCACGGGCAAAAGCCAGTTATTTAGCTATCTGTGGGCACGTGTTTACAAACGATTCTTTGTTCAAAGGATGTTAAGAATAGGTTAGCAACTAGATTTTTCTTTTATTATTATTGATTGACATTTGACCACTATCTCAACGATTCTCACCTGATGGTAAGCGATGATGTGGTCGACGATGGAGCACGCTTGCCTAGAAGTAACCTATTGACTCTTGACTTAAAGACCCCCAGGTTGTAGTAGCTATCAGGAAACAGACTCAGGCAAGGAATTCCACTCCTTTGCTGTACGCACAATGAATGTGTTCCCAACTAACTACGTTTTGATTCACTTCCAGTTTAAACGGATGCAGCTCCTTACCAGAATTTCTCAACATACTCACCAGAGAATGGGCAGCAGCATTCTCTGTACATTGCAACAGCTACACTGCGATCGCCAACCTGCCTGCCAAGCGTGGCGGTTATGGCAAACACCCCTTCGGGGGAGGCCTATATCCAGCAGTTGACGTCTTTCGGCTGATATGATGATGATGCTGATGACCAGTATTTTAGATGGAGCGACTGCTTTCCACAAGCAACGTTACTAGGTAACACAACTAATAGAATATTTATATGTGTTTATTTCGGGCTTCTAATTGGCCGAAATTGAATTGTCAAAGATCGACGAATGACAGCCGAGACCAACGGCTTGACGTGTTTCCTGAGGCACGGAATCTATCAAATGAACCTTCATCTTATCAAGGACGTACACTTTTTTTTTTTAAGGATGGGAAATCATCAAATGACTTCTTCCGCTGTGGGTGGAGCGGAAGGGCGTGTCAGACTCTTACTGACTAATACCCATCCGTGTTCCTTCTAAAGCCTCTGCGTTCCAGGGCCGCGGTGACTCTTTCGAACAAATTCCGCAACCCTGGCAGGCTCTGGCCCTAGCGGGTTACTGGGTAAGGCTGCGTTCATAAAGAAGCAGGTTTTCGGTACAGACAAGTCGGTACAGGTCGATACTGATCGGTAGTCGAGCTTATTTATGTTTTAAAGTACGGTAGTACTTAGTGTACTTACAACATTTTATAGTAATCTTGATATTGATTAGTACAACAATTTTTTTCAATTTCAAATACCTATAAAAGTATTGTGACATTAATTTAATTCAATTGCTTGCGAAACTGTCTGTTTGTCAACCTTTTCACGTTAACGGCTGAATGGATTCGGATGAAACTTGGCGCACGGGTAGACTATATCCTGGATTAAACATAAGAAATCTTTTTATCAGGTGAGTAGGTTCTCTTGGGATAATTTCCGACTTTCGCGCGGGAAAAGCCGTTTTTTATTATTTGAGATGGGTTTGCTCCTGACTCTAGTCTAGGTCAAAGATGACAGAGACAAAGTCGACGATGGAGCGAGCTTACCCAGAAGAAGCCACTTCACTCTAACTTTGAAGAGATTAGGATTGTATGCGTTCGGAAACAGACGCAGGCAGAGAGTTCCACTCCTTGCAGCCCAACAAGGTAGGGATGGTAACTAGCAGTGCGTCTAGATGTACGATGGTAGAAGGGGGCCGGTGGGATGAGGGCGTGGAGTTCCTGGACACTCTCCCCGAAGTAAAATCTGTAGAAGACCGACAAGCAGGCATCCTTCCGGCGATGAGCCAACTTGTGAAGTTTGGCATCCACCAGTTTTACGTCGCCAATGAGCCCATGATGAGGTTTAGCTGAGCCATCCCAAAGGTGGCTATACTCCATGCAAGATCGGACTGCTAAAGGGTTAAAGGCTGTCCAGGCGTGAAGCCGTTGACAGTAACTAGTATATTTTACGAACCAATTCAACTTTAATTTAGCAGACAGATGTGTTGCTGGGGCGTTTGTTGCGCCATTTCTTCCCAGCAAAATCACTAAGAAGTGGTGACGGGCGGGAGTATTGGGGGACTGTATTTTGTGACCTTAGGAGTTTGGGATTTTCAAAACGTGACCATGGCATAATTCTTCGTTTATTGTACAGTATTTTACATGGAGCGACTGGCTATTTATCTAACCTCCACAACCCAGTAACTGAGTAACAGTAACGGGTAGCCTGATTTCCTGGTTTCTGATTACCCGTAGTGATTGTCAAAGATCTACAAAGGACACAGGGACCAACGGTTTAACGTGTTATCCGAGGCACAGAGGAATCCCGGTATTTTAAGACGGTCACCCATCCACGGAATGACCTCGGCAAGCGTTACTTAACCTGGAAGATCGACTCGGGCGGCTATTATTACTTGGATCAACAGTATCATAATATTTTTTACGGAATTTCCTCATTAGGAACAATTCACATGGGAGTGTTAATTCGTTGGTTTTATTGAGGTATCACATGGTTTTGCGGGTTAAAGTATATTTTGAACTGGTCATGGTACAACAGAAGATTTTATTAAAGACTGGTGGACTGGAATTTGGTTGTAGTGACTTGGCCAAAAGTGGAGCTCGTAGCTAAATAATAACAGCCGCATCTTCAAGGTTAAGCAACGCTTGCCGAGGTCGGTCTGTGGATGGGTGACCATCTTAACATACCGAGATTCCTTCATGTCTCGGAAAGCACATTAAGCCGTTGGTCCCTGTGTCATTTACAGATTTTTGACTGTCAAAAGTCAGAAAATCTGGCAGTCTTGCCAAGAGGTATTGTGATGATCTTTCTTCTTCGTCGGCGTACCCTCACTGCTGAGGATTGCGACCACATACTGCAGCGTGGACCGCTCTGTACATACTGCCTCCAACAGCCTTCTCTATGGCGTTGGACCATCTTGCCGGAGTTCTACCTTGAGCACGTTTTCCTTCGACCCTGCCCAATATCATGAGCCTTGCCTGGAGGAAGGCATAACATGTCCGAAAAGGCTGAGGACACGCTCCTGGTGCCGTTTAGTGATGTTTGAGTTCTATCAGTATGGACTCTTTCGTTCTCATGGAGGTCCATGGTATAACGAGGAAGTCTTCCGCCAAATCCACATTTCGAAAGCGTCGATCTTTCTGCTTTCGCGACTTTTGATGCACCATGTTACTCCGGAGGCTGCTTCGTTTGTCTCGCGATCGCAAGCGAGACTGCTGAGCATGGAGTCCTGGGTTCGATTCCCAGGTCAGGTAAAGTGTCATTGGGCTTTCCCAATAGGAATTTCTCAGTGACAGCCCGGAGTTTGGAAGTTGGTGGTGTAGCGGCATTTGAAAAACAAAGAAGCAAAAATTTGTACGGCAACAAAAAGAACCGCAGCGCCATCTACGACGAACTAACAACGAAATCCTGCATCGCGCAAGCAAAGTTCTTCGTGCGATTTGAACATATACAACAGTTCGAATATCAACTATCGGACAGTTGCCCACCAGACACAATAACCGTCTGGTTCGGAGGATCCTCCCATTTTCAGTGGAGGTGTTCTGTACCGCATACCTCTCCACTGGTGACCCCGAAGTATAGTGACACCCCCGTCACCCGCCGTGCTAAGCCGTTGGTCCTGCGCCAGATCTCTCTCCGGTCGTGTCGGGTTGCCGTCCCATCGAAATATGAGGGAGATGGAAGAGGGAGTGCACCTGTGTTTGCGCGCACACTTGTGCACTGTAATATGACCGGCGCCGATGGCTAGTCTCGCTTGAGATTGGCCGCCATGGCCGAAATCGGTCAGGACTATAAAAATTGCTGTCCATACTGGATAGTGGACATCAATAAGGCAGTTCTGGTACTCAGCTGAGAACAGCTAGGCAGATTAATTGCCAAAATTGAACTAGTCTAAAGCCGATTTTAGATCAAGAGGTCTGAAATCGGATTTAGACTCATCCACTTTTCGAGTATTCTGTGGAGAGAGTTCTGTATGGTGTCGGACGTAAAAGAATAGCACCATCCCATCACTTCCCGTGGGTGTCGTAAGAGGCGACTAGAGGACTCACCAGAGAATGGGCAGCAGCATTCTCTGTGCATTGCAACAGCTACACTGCGATCGCCAACCCGCCTGTCAAGCGTGGCGATTATGGTAAACCCCCTCTTTGGGGGAGGCCTATGTCCAGCAGTGGACGTCTTTCGGCTGATGATGACTTTTCGAGCTATTTTAAGATTAATTCACATAGCTGAGGTAATTTTGGGTTCCGTTTCGGAAGGGTAACAGCCGGCACCCTATTACTAAGCCTCAGCCTCAGCAACCATTATAAGTTGACAGTTGAAATTTTCATGTAGTGTATTAAATACTCCTGTTGCTATAAAGCAATAGCAAATACAAATAATAAAAATATAAGGGTGTCCAAGAAACGTGATATTTTCGGTTCAAGACCTTGAAACCTTGGCCAATAATTTGACAGATTGTCAAATCAAGACAAGAAAAGAATCTGTCAAATTTCTTTAGTAGATTTTCAACTTTATCGCTAAAGCATTAGATTCAAAATTGAATGGGAAAAATTGACAGTTTTGGGTAGTTTGATGTGCTGGCGTCTGTACTATGGTAGACACCAGATAAATGTGCAATAAAGGTCATTACCACACATACATTTATTGACTTTATTACTATCAAAAACAGAAATAAAGACATAAAGCTGTCCTGAATCAACTTCTATCGTGATCCTTTGCATTCTCTAGTAATGAAAAATAGTTCATAATTTATTGTTTGGGTATCTATGAAGTGATATTAGGGAAAGGTCAATGTACGATTGCAAGTTTAACGGGCGCCTACTAAACACAAGGAAAAACAAACAAAGTGTTTGAATTTTTTTATCCACTTTACTTAAATCATGGGCCCTTTGTCAAATAACATGTCAGAAACATGTGTTGTTTGTCAATAAACTTCTCACGGTTAAATAAACAAAGAAAGGATATTTATTTGAGGAAATACAACTAAATAACATATCATACAATAAACCCAGTAATCAATCAAATTCATGATTTTGATAACACCGAGGTGACCGAGGTATTGTATGGATATTTGACTTTATTTGTCAAAAAAATAATGACCAAGTGCAAGTCTGACTTGTCCAACAACAGGTTCATACCATCATCTGCCTGTCTTTTCTCAACTATATTGGGGTTGGCTTCCAGTCAAACCGGATTCAGCTGAATACCAGTATTTTACGTGGAGCGACTGCCTACCAGACCTCCACAATCCAGTAACTAAATAACATGGTACTTGTTGGTAAGACTGGTGTCATTTCCTCGGCATGACCATTTGCCAAAAAAAAAGCATGTATCCGGTATGAGTCCATTGTTTGGTTTAGAAGAAGTAAGTGTAGAAACATACGGAGGCAGACTGCGACCATGTTTAGGATAGAGGTGGACTAAATATCTTGGGCAAGAGAGCAAAGAGATAAAAGGGTATTAGATATATTAGGAAAAATCGTGGATTGGGGATCTTCAGTGTTTTGTCGCCAGTATTGTTGTTGGATCTGTCTGTTTCCCAGATTGGTATTGTAAAGACCAGTATGTTATGTTTTGTAGCTGCGAGTGGCTTGTTCTTCCATGACCTGTCTATATAAAAATTGCATTTTTCATGAATTCAAACAATACTCTTAAAATGTTGTTTATGACGGATGGAACAGTCAAAATCACCTGATCCAATGATTGTTGCGGAACATCAATAATTTTGATAGGTACACAAGTAGGGTTGCCAACTTTTTTAGAAGACATAGAGTATTTCTGATGAGGATTACTCTTATTTACTCTTTTTAATTACAGAATTCCAATGAAGCCAAGGATTTCATTTATCAAAAATTTGTAATATAAAAAACATAAAACTCCTTCAGTGGAATACTGAAATGGCAGGATTTCCTTCAGTTTAATTGAAAGACAGAGTCAAAATAAGTACAGTATTTTAGCATACTCTATCGCTTTTGTAGATAATAGAGCATGTCTATGCAAAATAGAGTACAATACTCTATTTTAGAGTACGGTTGGCAACCCTATACACAAGTCATCTCTTCCCTTCAAAGGAAATATGACTTGTACCAAGGGTAAATGTAATTCATTTATCTGCCTATCATTTTCTATATTATGCTAGGGTCAGCTTCCAGTCTAACCAGAAGATGAATAGGTACCATTGTTTTACATGGAACGGCAATAGAACACAATAAAATATCTAATTCTTATTAGGATACCAATGGCACCTGTTTATTGAGGTGCTAAAGTTGACCAAGACAAAAGCAGATTCCAATAAGAAACCAGTTTTGATTTATTTTATTGTCAATTGTTATGTAATCACACTATATAAACGTTTTATACTTCTGTTTAATTGTTTGTTAATCTGATAAGAGCCATTTTACAACATCTGCCCAGGTTTTGATACACTGATCTGTCAAAGGAACAATATTTTGTACAAGAATGACTGTCTATCTGTGTGTTAGATTGTATCTAAAGAATGTTTAGTGTTGTTTTTGATAAAGTTATCTTCAACTTGTCTTTTGTTCTCCGAAAATCGATGTCGAAACGAAAAAGTTTTTACAATGTAATCATAGGACTGTCGTGACTAGCTCATAGTACGCATTTTAAACGAAATAGTACCAGTAACAAGACACTACAGTAATTGATCAAGTGAGCACTGAATGAAGACATCAATTGATCATAATTGACGCAAAAAACAATGAAAAAGGTCGCTGAAAAATAAATTACCCATTCGCGCCATTTTGGTACGAGAAACGTGAATTAAAAAGTTAGGGCAAGGCAAAGGCAGAAAACCAAAAAAACCTCTGCATTCGAACTTATTCCACTAAAATTTTCTAAAGTATAAACCGACTTATTGGAAAAGTGTCGACCATGTCAGCCGGTTTATAGTAAACAATGTACAATCAAACTGGTTTGTTTAATGTTATTTTTTTTAACAAACACGTTCTCGCCCCTCGTACATCAGCTAGTTGTAGATTAAAACGGGTTATATTGTAATGTTTGGCAAACCTGACCGCTGCCGACGGAAGGCTTCGGGCGAATGGAAAAAAACCACTTAACACAACACGAGAACCGCTCACTACACTGCTGAGATCGCACTGACACCTCCAAATACACTTTATAATCGTGTAATACAGGAATTAATCACTAAAACCACAGTGATACGCGACATTACGACTAAAGGGTACGCACCTTACTCTTAGTTATTATGTGTGTAGCGAGTTTTACAACAGCGAAATTTCCTGTGCCAATCGTTTTCTCCAGCTCGTAATTGCCGACACACACGAGCTGGTCTATCGGGAAATGTTTGCTTTTGTGCATTGGCTTCATATTGCTGGCCATTTCGTGAGAAACTTGAAATAATTCGCTCAACCTCACATTCCCACCGAGCGAAATTCGTCTACTGGCGTTAGTTCACGCCGACTGCCGCAATGGCGCCACTGTCACTCACGTCATTCGCTTTGGGATGTTCATGTGCGCCCCCCGATGTTTCATTAACAAACACTATTTAATTTATATTAAATTCACATTTAGACGCACAATTCTATTCGAAATCATGATGATTTTAACTCGCGATCATTACAATCTTACTACGAACGTCAAACAGGTGTTGACAGACGCTCTTATCAGTGTTTCTCTTATCAATACGTAGGGATTCAATTGAACAACACAAGCTCATGAAAATAAGAACTCGATTCACAACCTTTACGCGACTCGCGCCGTCTCTTTCTATCTGATTCATGTGTCTCACGATTGAGTGAGATAGATAGAGTGATCACCGTCAGGCGGGAGACCTAGTGACGTCATTGGGCCCGGCTGACGTCACACGCGGCAATTTCAAATTGGAAGACGGTGTGGGGTGTACGTCAGTAGAAAATATCGATTTTTCTTATCGTTAAGTGCAACTTTTAATGAAAAAGATAATTTGACATCATTAACAGCTAATACAATGTCTTTTCATGTCATCTATTTACTAATACCCATTAAAGAAACGCCATATTCATAGAAAATTATGAATGTTCATTCAACTGCGTCTGTATTATAATTGAACATTGATTCGTACTCTCGCAAAGACAACTTTTTCTTCTCGAACAATAGTGTAACATGAATTCAATTAATGTCGATGTTTTTTGTAGGTACTAGAAATCGGTAAAAGTCGTGTTTTTGCTTAGAGAACGTCTTTCTAAATTCAAGGTCTTGCCTTATCGACGTTATATGAGTTGCGTAGTAGATATGATCTATGAGATTATGTATTCGGGAAGAGATAACTGGGTTTCTATAATATAGGCGACATTCATTCATTGATGACTAAGCTATCTTCGTTGTGAATCTGTATTGATTATAAACGGAAATTGGAAACAGCGCCATCTATTGAGTCCACATTTGAAATCGTCACACGACGTGGTTCTGAGAATTTTGATACTAGACAGCGGCGTTGATAAAACTTTTCTTCGAACGACGGTGACATCTATGAGGGAATAGTTGAACTAATTAAAGCACATTTCACTGAACTGTTCCTGATTATTACGCAAAAGTATGCATGGCGCTAGTAGTCTTAAAAACTGCACTGTGTTTTCTTGAGCTTTCTCGAGTCACTGCAATCATTTATTGGTGCATTCAGGAAATCTGCACGCCATTTTCAAACTCCCAACATGGGTCGGCTTATTAACGACAGCCGCACGATTCGCTATTTCAGGTTAAGCAGCACTTGTCGAAGTCAGTCTGTGGATGGGTGACCATCCATTGATACTACATACAGAGACTGGCTCCGTGCCTCGGAAAGCACGTTAAGTCGTAGACGTGGACCTAAGCTGTCATTTGTAAACCTTTGACAATCGTTACGGATTATCAGGAGCCAGAAAATTGACACCGGCCTTGCCAAGGGCCACAGGCTTATATGGTAGTCAGCTGAATCCGGTTTGACTGGAAGCCGACCCCAATATAGTTGGGAATAGGCTAGGCAGATGATGATTTAATAAAGTATACTTATAAATTACATTTATTTATTAATAACTAGGCTTCTCAACAATCAGTACACTATATAACTTGTACATTGCAATTGCAATTGGAGTGGCTGCCGATTCGGCGTCGGCGAGATACTCACATCCTATCCCTTCTCTTTACTATCCTGCACACTCCTAATTCTCCTCAATACCTTCGTGAACGCTTTGAGTACCTCGTCCCGAGAGGTAAACCATGTCGTACTGCCACTTCTCTTCTCCTTCGTACTCCGCGTCACACTTCCAGCTGCTATGGTGGATCTTTCTCTGTAACTGCAGTGCGTCTCTGGAACTCTCTCCCACACTCCTTACGCGACAGCCCTTCTCTTGACGTCTTCAAGAGGAAAGTTAAAGAGCATTTCCTTTCGCAATGACATAATATTTTTAGATATGTATGTATATATTTATATGTTTACGTATGTAGGTATATTTATAAATGTAACATTGTAAAATTTGTGCACTGGATCCTACCCTCTATTGTGATCTCTCTCTATCACTCAAAGGTTTGCTGGTAGAAAACTCATTTTTGAGTTAAGCTCGCCTTTGTACATGACCTATTTTTAAATGTGAATTAATATAAGCTGTTATGGTGTACAATAAAGAATTAAAGAATTGCAAACTTAAGTCTAAGCCCTCATGTGAAAACGCCGTAAGATTGTAAATATCGCGTGAAATTGTAAACTATTTTCTCTTAATAAGACACGGATTTATTGAAAACTATTGAATTCAGATGTGATGTATGGTACCTATAACATAACGATTTTTTCACAATATATTACGAAATTGTAATCTAATAAAGGTTTATTACAATCTTACGGAGTCTGAAATTTTCCGGTGACAGCTACACCCATGCTCAGGGGTGCCGTATTACCCAGTTTCTGCGTTGTGGAGGTCAGATATAGTCACTTCATGTACTGGTACTAAACTGCGTCCGGTCAGACTGGATGCTAACCTTGTGACAGCGAGTGCCTATCTGACCTTATACAAGGTGTAACAGAATAAACGCAATACCTCTTAAGGGGTCATTGTAGGTACTCATCATTATGAACTTTTCTGTTTGCCGAACCCGACAAAATGTACTGAACAGCTGTTTTTTTTTTGCTATTTCGGGTTTGGTCCCATAAAAGTTGTTCATAATGATGAGTACAATGACCCCTTAAGAGGTATTGCGTGTATTCTGTTACACGTTGTCATCATCATCTTCCTGCCCTTATCCCATGTTACTTGTGGTCGGCGCATCACTTTTTCTTCCATTCTGTCCTGTCAGCCGTCACGCTATCACTAACTCCCTTTTCTTTCATATCACTCCTAACACAATCCATCCATCTTTTCTTTGGCCTCCCTCTCCCTGTCCATCCATTTACGTTTATAACTCTTTTAGTTACGTGCATTTCATCCCTCCTCTTCACATGATCATACCAAGATAAGCAGTTCCCTTTTAACTTTTCCGTCACTGGCACCACTTTTAAGCTGATGAATTCGTTCCTCACTTTATCCATTTCATTTATAAAAAGTCATGTTCTCGCATCTATATTATTATATAAAAATGAATCCCTATTTCCCTTGGTCACGGCATCACTTGTGAACGGCTGGACCAATTTCGCTAATTCTTTTTTTGTTGTTTGTTATTGTCAGGAGAAGGTTCTTATGAAAGAAAATTTTGAAAAAAAAAAACATTCTAATAAAAATGAACCCCTATTTCTCCTGGTCACGCTATAACTTGAGAACGGCTGGACCGATTTGGTTAATATTCTTTTTTTTTTGTCCGCCAGATTACAGGGAAGGTTTAAAAACAACAAAACAAAATAGGTAGGTAGGTAGGTAGGAGGTAGGTAGGGTAGGGTAGGGTAGGGTAGGTAGGGTAGGGTAGGTAGGGTAGGGTAGGGTAGGGTAGGGTAGGGTAGGTAGGGTAGGGTAGGTAGGGTAGGGTAGGGTAGGGTAGGGTAGGGTAGGGTAGGGTAGGGTAGGGTAGGGTAGGGTAGGGTAGGGTAGGGTAGGGTAGGGTAGGGTAGGGTAGGGTAGGGTAGGGTAGGGTAGGGTAGGGTAGGGTAGGGTAGGGTAGGGTAGGGTAGGGTAGGGTAGGGTAGGGTAGGGTAGGGTAGGGTAGGTAGGGTAGGGTAGGTAGGTAGGAGGTAGGTAGGGTAGGGTAGGGTAGGTAGGGTAGGTATGTAGGGTAGGTAAGTAGGGTAGGTAGGGTAGGTAAGTAGGGTAGGTAAGTAGGGTAGGTAAGTAGGATAGGTAAGTAGGGTAGGTAGGGTAGGTAAGTAGGGTAGGTAGGGTAGGTAAGTAGGGTAGGTAGGGTAGGTAAGTAGGGTAGGTAGGGTAGGTAAGTAGGGTACGGTAGGGTAGGTAGATAGGTAGGGTAGGGAGCACAAGCAGGTAGGTAGGATAGGTAGGTAGGGTAGGGTAGGTTACAGTTGACGGCAGCAAAGCCACGGGCACAGCTTGTATATGTATATTTTCAACAGGAATGATGTAACCATAAACTTTAAAAAAAAAAAATTTTTTACACGTTGTGTACGTGTTTAAATAAAAACCCGCATTGTTAGAATTAGTATTTATTATTATAGTAAATAAAAAGTATTGGGAGGAAGATTTGACGTATACGATCCGATACTGCATTGCCTATTGCACCCTCTCTATGTTGACTGGTTTCTGAAACAATAATGTAACAAATTTGAAACGATTAAACGAAACGATTGAAACGGAAATGTGTAGTCAGATTATTAACCTTTTGAAGGCCATTGTCACGTATACATGACAAGCAACCGCGTGCCGTGTACGTCAAACATCACAAAAAATACGGCAAATTTGTGGCTTGGCGTCGGAGGCACGCCGATGAGTTCATGTTCTGGCGTTCAAAAGGTTATAAAAATAGCTTTTGCTAATATATATCTGAACAATGGCAACAAAAAGATCCGCAACGCCATCTATCTTGCCAGCAGCGAAATACTAACGAAATCCTGCATCGCGCAAGCAAAGTTCTCCGTGTGATTTGAACATATACAACAGTCCGAATATCAACTATCGGGCAGTTGCCCACCAGACACAACAACCGTCTGGTCGGAGGATCCTCCCATTTTCAGTAGAGGTATGCGGGACTTTACTCTCTGTACCGCATACCTCTATAGAGCAATAAAAAAAAAATATATACCTTATAAGCTAATATTTGACTAGTTAAAACTTTGTATTGAACATTTTATTTGGAGAATTGGCTGATTTAACTGAAGGGAGTTGTTCATCATTTAGGCAGAAGTAGATTATGCAAGCAGGCGAGCAATATCTTCTACTTGACGGTACACCTATTTGTTAATATACAACCACCTGATGGTAAGCGATGATGGAGCACGCTTGCCTGGAAGTGACCAGCTATTTACTCTTGACTTAAATACCTCCAGGATGTAGTATATAAAACTCTTCCGTTTTTGACTGAGTGAGTAAGTGACTAACAGACAACGCACAGCCGAACCTACAGGTCGTAGAAAGCTGAAATTTGGCATGCAGGTATCTGCAGGTATCCTTGGGGAGTGTGGGAGCACTGAGATAGGATTTCCCGATATTTGGGGTATGCGCTTACCTACTGTGTCTAGGCGGTCAGCAGGTCTGGCGCCGCACCAGCCAGCAGGTCGGCGGCGCCGGCCACCGCGCCGCACCACGCGTCCAGGCATGCGCTTACCTACTGTGTCTAGGCGGTCAGCAGGTCCGGCGCCGCACCGGCCAGCAGGTCGGCGGCGCCGGCCACCGCGCCGCACCACGCGTCCAGGCATGCGCTTACCTACTGTGTCTAGGCGGTCAGCAGGTCCGGCGCCGCACCGGCCAGCAGGTCGGCGGCGCCGGCCACCGCGCCGCACCACGCGTCCAGGCATGCGCTTACCTACTGTGTCTAGGCGGTCAGCAGGTCCGGCGCCGCACCGGCCAGCAGGTCGGCGGCGCCGGCCACCGCGCCGCACCACGCGTCCAGGCATGCGCTTACCTACTGTGTCTAGGCGGTCAGCAGGTCCGGCGCCGCACCGGCCAGCAGGTCGGCGGCGCCGGCCACCGCGCCGCACCACGCGTCCAGGCATGCGCTTACCTACTGTGTCTAGGCGGTCAGCAGGTCCGGCGCCGCACCGGCCAGCAGGTCGGCGGCGCCGGCCACCGCGCCGCACCACGCGTCCAGGCATGCGCTTACCTACTGTGTCTAGGCGGTCAGCAGGTCCGGCGCCGCACCGGCCAGCAGGTCGGCGGCGCCGGCCACCGCGCCGCACCACGCGTCCAGGCATGCGCTTACCTACTGTGTCTAGGCGGTCAGCAGGTCCGGCGCCGCACCGGCCAGCAGGTCGGCGGCGCCGGCCACCGCGCCGCACCACGCGTCCAGGCATGCGCTTACCTACTGTGTCTAGGCGGTCAGCAGGTCCGGCGCCGCACCGGCCAGCAGGTCGGCGGCGCCGGCCACCGCGCCGCACCACGCGTCCAGGCATGCGCTTACCTACTGTGTCTAGGCGGTCAGCAGGTCCGGCGCCGCACCGGCCAGCAGGTCGGCGGCGCCGGCCACCGCGCCGCACCACGCGTCCAGGCATGCGCTTACCTACTGTGTCTAGGCGGTCAGCAGGTCCGGCGCCGCACCGGCCAGCAGGTCGGCGGCGCCGGCCACCGCGCCGCACCACGCGTCCAGGCATGCGCTTACCTACTGTGTCTAGGCGGTCAGCAGGTCCGGCGCCGCACCGGCCAGCAGGTCGGCGGCGCCGGCCACCGCGCCGCACCACGCGTCCAGGCATGCGCTTACCTACTGTGTCTAGGCGGTCAGCAGGTCCGGCGCCGCACCGGCCAGCAGGTCGGCGGCGCCGGCCACCGCGCCGCACCACGCGTCCAGGCATGCGCTTACCTACTGTGTCTAGGCGGTCAGCAGGTCCGGCGCCGCACCGGCCAGCAGGTCGGCGGCGCCGGCCACCGCGCCGCACCACGCGTCCAGGCATGCGCTTACCTACTGTGTCTAGGCGGTCAGCAGGTCCGGCGCCGCACCGGCCAGCAGNTATTCTCTGGTGAGTCCATTAGTAGGTATGACGGAGACGGATGATAAAAGATTGCATGTAGCGGAGATGAGAATGTTGAGATGGATGTGTGGAGTATCGAGAATGGATAAAGTGAGGAATGAGTTCATTAGACGTAGCTTAAAAGTGGCGCCAATAACGGAAACGTTGAAAGGGAACGGCTTATCTTGGTATGGTCATGTGAAGAGGAAGGATGAAGTGCACGTAACTAAAAGAGTTATGAATATAAATGTGGATGGACAGGTAGAGGGAGGAGGCCAAAGAAAAGATGGATGGATTGTATTAGGAGTGATATGAAAGAAAAGGGAGTGACTGGAGTAAGTGATAGCGTGACGGTTGACAGGACAGAATGGAAGAAAAAAACGTGTTGCGCCGACCCCAAGTAACATGGGATAAGGGTAGGAAGATTATGACCATGGTGGAGAGGTCTGTATACCTTCTCGAGGTTGCCACCCCGTTATTGGTCTTATAAAATAGACGCAACTGAAAACACCGGGCGATTTGCTCTCCGAACCGTGACCCCTCCGTGACGAGGTGGTTGCGGACTCGGCCGTCACTAAATCGGCTGATGGCGAGTAGGAGAATATAGTCACCTGCGCTAGGACCTGCGCAGTCGAGCGCCGTAAGCGGGGATGAAGGTGTCCTGGGGGGTTGAGCCAATCGGCGCTGGCGGTAATGTGTCCGTAAGACAAGACGCCCCTTTTGGTCTAGATTTCAAGCGAAACGGTGACCTTACCCTCTAACCAGGGGTAGGGAAATGGCCACATGTCCCGTCAGAGGGCCACAGGCGAGGTGCGTGGGATCCATGGTAATAAAGGCCATGCTGACGGTGTAAGTGAGAATTGATCAGTTCGTGGGGGGCTAGGCCTTTTGACCTTCTACGCCAACCCAATCAAGCACCCGATGTCGCGCTGTAAACCAGCCTTGCGCCTCTATATCTCTCTGGTAGTCCTAATGTTCGCACTCACTGTAGTGCGACGTTTCCAGGTACGGGCTCCATGGAGGGTGTTAGCCAGAGAGATGAAAATAAGTATGGACAAAAACAGGCCTCCTAACAAAACCACACGAGTGGAGTCGGCGAAAGCTGGCAAAACTCCTAAGCGAGGTGCCTCTGGCAGTTCGCTTGCTCCTGGAGGCCCTGCAGCAAACACCGCAGGCTCCAGCGCGGGCGCCGGTCGGGCTGTGGCGAGAACCGTAGCTAAGACCAAAATGTCCCAAAATATGCAAAGGATATCGGCGCTGCTTGGGACCAGTACCGATCGGAACCAACCTTCGTAACCAGACGCAGTCGCACAATCATGGACCTCACTCTGGCAACGGAGGGCGCAGCGGAACTCACCACGGGGTGGCAGGTCTCCCGACGAGGCTTCCTGCTCAGACCACAGGTGGATCCGCTTCGACATCCAGGTCTGTATAGCATCTAAACAACCTCAGCGTAATCCACGCAACACGGATGTAGCGGCATACATACGCAGCCTTGATTCAAGACTTGCGGCACCAGGCGTTTTGATGACTCTTGGGGACACGACACCGATCGATGCACAAGTAACACAGCTCACCGAATCACTAATAAACAGCTACCAAACCGCTTGCCCTGGAAGGGCAAACAACCCTGATGGGGCGCGGAACTTCAGCGCAAACGCGGTAAGGTAAGAAAGGCTCTTAACAGAGCCATGAATACATGTAGCAGCGCGGAGCGCTAGGCGCTCGCGTAACTCACTATACTACGTGGTTAGGCAAACGCGCTATCGGCCTTATTTCCATTCATAAATTTACGCTTGTGTAGCACACAGCTGCATAATTTCGTGTGTATGAACGGCACACATGTTTAGATTATGACTAAACTTATGCACAGTAGATAAATATACAGTAGGTTATCTAAGGCCGCCCGCCGAGTTATTAGCCTACTCTTGCGTTGATACCCAGGGTTGTCACTTTTACTTTTAGTTAATATTTTCGAACAAGCAGCACTTGATCTAAATTTATAAAATAAAAAGCATATTATGATTGAATATTTTACCAATTTATAAATTTAGTAAAAATAAAAAGCTTTTATTCACATAACATTTATTATACTAAGTTACAAATTTGATACCGAGAAAATTTTTCTCCTGTTTCTGCACGTCCGGAACGCTTTATTATTATTTATTAATTATTGTGAAATTGTCCTTATTACAACTATACCTACGCGAAAAATATGTTTACCAAAACGATGTTTCGTACTCAATCCTCTATTTTATAGTAAAACTAGACTTCTTAAAATAAACTTTAGCTCTAAACATAGTATTCAGAAAAATGCGACTCGGCTACGCTCTTAATAAAGCAAATAAACTGTGAAATAAACAATACAATACCATATTTTCTAATAATATTTAAGTATAAGTAGGTACTTACATTTCTGGTTGAGTAGGAAGTATGAAGAATGATAAGTCCGGGTTTGCGAAATCATTATTGAGGCACCCGAAAACACTACAATATTTTTTTCCTCTTTTTGAAGTCATGATACTCGTAATTTACGACAAGTGTCCGCCGCCCGCGCCGGCGAGAGTTGACGAACGCAAGCGGTCATGTAGCGTACGCGCGTGCTCACAGTCGCGCTGCACAGCCCGCACTGCCGCCACCTTATTTCCGCATATATTATGCTAGCGTGTGCGTGAAATCGCGTGCCGACATGGCGCGCGGCGCGCACGCACACATTCAAACCGAGAGCGGCACGTTTGTATGAAGATGTTTTACTGTATATTTATCTACTGTGACTTATGCTTCAACTCCGACCACAGTAGTTGATCTGATTGGCTAGTTAAAATTGAATGAATTATGTGGGGTTGCCAAGTTGTGATGATTTGAGGAATTGCTGGTAATTCGAGAAACAGACTACACACATACACGATAGTTTCCAATAAGACTACTAAACACAATTAAAAAAACATGGTGGTATTGTTAAATTTATACTTTCCAAAAATTTTAAACTGTAACTGTAACTGTTTAATTTCGTCTTTAATGTGATCAGTATCACATTAAAGACGAAATTAAACAGTCCGATTTTAAGATATTTTCGTGATTCCGAAGTAGTGGATCGATTTATTAAATACGTAGATGTCAGCGCGGATCGGACCGCTGTAACCTTAAGTTCTATAATTTTGGAAACTTTAGCAGATTTATATTGTCATTCTAAATTAATTGCTCAAACTTATGACGGGGCAGCAGTTTTATCCTCTCAAATTAACGGTGTGCAGGTGAGGCAAAAATGTCCGCAAGCTATGGTGTTCAGCACATGTATTAAATTTAGTTTTATCGAAATCTTTTTAACGGGTTCCTGAAACAAAACGCTTTTTTAATATAATAAAATCAATTGCGGTTTTTTTCACACTAGTACGAAACGAATGGCGTATTATAACGAATTTGCCGTTATGAAAAAGCTGCCTCGTGTCGCCGAAACTAGGTGGACATATCACTCGCGCACGTTAAATATAATTAATAACGAATCTTCTCACCTCCTTCAGTTGTTTGAGGAAATGAATGAAAATACAGAACACTGGGATGGTGATACATTGTCACAAGTCACTTCATTTTTATTTATAACATGAAAGAATTCGAGTTTAATTTATTTTTAAAAACATTCGCGGAAATTCTAGCTGATATTTTTGCTGAAACCTATATTTAATACGATATTATACAGAAAAAAACTTGTGACATCGCACATTGTGTAAAAAAGATAAAAGAATTCGAGTCATTTTTAGCTCGTTACAGAGATAGGTTCGAGATCAATTATGATGCAACTGTTCGCAGTACCGGACCGCCCAAACGAAAGCGCAATGTCGATGATGTAAAAATACATTATCGGCGAATTTTTATGGACATAATTGATAATGTACTCAGCGAATTAAGAGATCGTTACATGAATATTAAAAATTTGAAATTCTTTGAGTTACTTTCTTGTGAGAATTTTATTAAATATAGTGATCAATTCCCTGAAAAGGAAATCAGAGAGTTCACTAATACTTATCAGGCTAATTTTAATTTTGATAGATTAAAAAATGAATTGCGCTGTATTTATAAATCGCCTGAATTTGCGAATTGTAGCATATATAGTATCATTCAAAATTTAAATAAAAATAATTTAGATAAAGTTTTTTCTGAAGTTTTACGGTTGGCGAAGTTTATAGTTACTATCCCAGCGAGCAGCGCATCGGCAGAACGTTCATTTTCATCCTTAAAACGTATCCACACCTATTTAAGAAACACACAGAGTCAGCAACGACTCACAAATCTATCTTTAATTTCTATCGAAAAAGAATTAATGGTCGAACTACGACGCAAGCCTACTTTTTATGATCAGGTCTTAAAATCATATTTGAAAAAAGATAGGCGCGTGGATTTAATTTATAAATGAGTTAGTTTAATTTAACTTTTTCACTGCTGTAAAACCCGTAGTTAACTTATTATATATATTTATATATCAGCGAATCACATGAATGAGGGCCCTTAAAGGCCACATCGGATATCTTGCAAGTGACGTGTTCTAACTATCACCCACTTGGATAAGATATTTGGGGTGGCCGAATCTTTCATAATTTGCATCGTCAGAATATCGTGATTTGAACTTTGAAGAATCTGGTGAGTTTTTTTTTTGTTATCTGTCCGTTTGCCTTCCCTTTCTTGAGACCCACCGCACGCCACTGAAACAGGGTAAGGAAAATACTGGCGCAACAGAACACACCTGGGACCGCCACGCTCCGGAAAACCCGACAACACGCTGACCACGTAAACTGAAGAAACGAAACGCGTCCTAGTGGAAACTCAGTTCCCAGGAAGCGTATTCGCGCAGGTAACAGAATGGCTAGACGTTATCCAAACACCATCAGAAGATGATTGGCTATTTGCGAAGAAGATGATTACGCTGGAAAAACTCCAGTGGGCCATCAGAAGCTTCCAACCTATCAAGCCCACCAGGTACCGATGGTGTGTTTCCTGCCTTACTGCAGTGGGGGGGAACCTCCACCGCAACATAACTGGTGCCTTTAATGAGAGCGTGCCTGGCTTTTAGATCCGTTCCTAAAGGATGGAGGGAAGTGAAAGTCATATTCATTCCAAAGCCAGGTAAGTCATAAACAAAAGACACAAACGCCAAATCCTATCGACCTCCTTCCTATTAAAGACAGTGGAGAGACTGTGCGAAAGGGAACTACGAGATGGCGCTTTAACCTTCTGAACGCCAGAGCATAAACGCATCGGCGTGCCCCCGACGCCAAGCCACAAATTTACCGTACTTTTTGTCACGTATTTGTGACGTTTGGCGTACAGGGCACGCGCTTGCCTGTTACCTATACGTGACAGTGGCGTTCAAAAGATTAAAAAATATTTCATATTTGTTACTAGAGCTAATAAGTTTTTCATTTTGCAAATAAAAAAAATTGCATGCATATTCCCTATTGGTCTGTCGGATAGATTTCCAAAACACGCATGATGTCCCGTCGCTGGTAAAAATTGTACCATCATAGTGACGTCACTATCGTTTTAATTTTTGATTCAGTTTAAAAAAAAAAATACGTGTTCAATATTTTTTGGAAATCTATCTGAGTAAAATACCCTATTTTATTAACTGGATGTCAGTGACATGCACGTATCGTACTCTCTGCGTAATGTACCTGGTCAATATGTCCCCTGATGAGCTTCTCAGCGAGTGCCTTCATCACCAGCAGCTCCACCTCATCAATGGGTACTCTCGCTTCTCGGGCGATCTCTGCGAATGTCAGCTTGCGTTGGGCTGAGGTGCGGTTGAATGCCATCTAGAACATGAGAGAAATATAGTTAGCAAGACCATTATGCGATGTTCTTCAGAAAGACTCACACATGGTAATGGGAAATGTTCTATACAATAAATTGAAAAAAAAAAAAAAAAAAAAATCATGTCTGTTGTATGGGAGCCCCTTAAATATTTTTTTTTTTGTTTTTTAGTAGTTGTTATAGCGGCAACAGAAGTATATCATGTGAAAATTTCAACTGTCTAACTATCACGGTTCATGAGATACAGCCTGGTGACAGACAGATAGCGGAGTCTTAGACCCTATTCCTATAGGGTCTCGTTTTACCCTTTGGGTACGGAACCCAAAAAAATTACGTTTCTTGAACAGTCCTCTTAAATTTTATTTGATTTGTTTTGACGGTGGCAATAGACACTGAAAAACTACACATTCAATCGTCAAAACACGGAGCAAATACAGAGAGGAGACGGCCTAAACAACTGTGCACTGTGATTTTCAACTAGGTCCTGACGTCATCACGTGGGCGTGGCCTTAGTCAGTGTATTGTTGGCGTTCGTCCTGTGCACTTCGTAAACGTTCCCTTTTAACAGCATTACATTCGCGTTAAAAGAAAAAAAATAAGAAGTGTTATGTTTTATCTTGTAAAAACTATTCGGATAGACGTTCTGATGCTATGGACGGCATCACATTTCATTTGTAAGTTATTTTATGCGTAATTTATTAAAATAGTTCTAGAAAAATCTCTTAGCTTCGGTGTTTTCAAATATAATTCTACCCGACATTAGATGGCGACACTTTGTGTCATGGGAACTAAGAATATTTAGGTATGTAGAGCTCAGTATTTATATATTTTATTAATCATATGTACTGAAATTTCTTCAACTTTCATTCCTAAAGATCCTTTAATCGCCAAAATATTGTTTTTGTAGTTTTTATATCATTTTGTAAACAGGCCGCCATCTATCGTCAATTATGAACATTAATCATGAACATGTCAAAAATACAGGGCCGGAATTAGAATCCAATCCGAATGTCTCGCGGCTGTCTCACACGTGGAAGGTACTTAAGTAAAACATTTTAAATACGCTAGACATAAAAATACAATCTCTTAAAACTAAATATTTTAACTACAATAATTTATTTAAAGTACTTTCCCTCAGTGAGACAACTGGTATGGTAGTTGTTGTTTACTTAATTAAAGGTGAGGCTAAATGAACGTAATTTTATGAGTTGTGAGTCGCGTAAAATGAGTCGGCGGAATTCCGCTTCATACTAAAGTCCAACTCACTTTGCGTCGCCGTATAGCACAAACACCCCGGGCTACTCTCTAAGCCCGAAGTTCGTAGTTTCGGGCTTAGTTGCGAGCGTATTCTACTCCATATCACCTACGGACTTATGACTTATGTAATCCCTAATAAACAACTAATTTTCTTTCGTCATTCATCAAAAATCTTTTTATTCAAACATTTTTTTTTTTTCATAAAAGTATCAATAGGCATTTCAATAAAAAATATGTATCAAGATGGTTCGCAAAATGAATTAAAAAAAAACAGATTACCTACTCCCTGCATCGAAAATCCTGAGTACGACCCTGTTGCATCCTGCACTTTTAGTGACATCTAGTGTGAGATAGTTGCGTAACTACAAAGTAAAATCGACGGAACTAGCGAGTAGTTTTGCTATTGACCGGTAGATGGAAAATAAAGAAGTGGGCGGGATCTAACACCCCCTCACCCCGCAAAGTGTCACGCGTTTTTTCATAGGGAAATTAAATTACAACATCTCCTCTTTGTATTTGCTCCGTGCGTCAAAACTTCAAGTTCAATAAAAATCATCTACCTATTACAGTTCATCTGCTGATAGACAGACAGTCCTACGTACAGCGGTGGCTTAGTAATAGGTTTCCGTTCAGGTACGGAAGCCCAATTTGACCTTGCATGTGTTGTCCGCACATTTAAATACATTCCCTCACCTCCATGAGACACAGGATAGCTATCTTCTGGCGCAGCTGGCGGTCGGTCCTGGCGAGGTCGGGGTGGTGCGCGGAGGCTCGCACCTTCTCGAACAGCGCCACGTCTCCCGCGGCCACCGCCCGCACCAGCTCGCAGGCCCACGCGTCCGGCGTGCCTTGCAGCGACTCCAGGATCGGGTGCGCCAGCTGGGGAGAGGGTATGGTGGTTAGCAGAGCGGATTTTGCCATTGAAATTTTTTTAGTAGCAGCACGGAGTTTGGAAGTTTGTCTTTGTGACCCGATCAGAAAACAGTTGGGAAAAGTCCAGCAAATGATGATATCTAAGGTATTACGGCAACAAACCCTGATTTAATGCCAAAACAAAAAAACGAGTGCGTCTAGGGACAGGCGACAGAAGTGATAACTTGAACTGATCTAAGTTGAACTATTTAATATGGGAAGCGTCTGTCCGAAATACGACTAGCGCTGTGGGTTAGAGTGAGAGAGGAAGAGCCTGCCTACCGCTGCAGTATGCGTGAGAGAAAGGGAAGCCAGACAGACTGGCGCCGTAACGCGTTACGTTACGAAGCGGTTTATCCTCCCATAACAAGTTTTCACTTCAAAAATTGGCAGGTTTTCAAGTTGAAGTGAGTTTGTTGAATACTCAACTACAAATTCTTAATTCAGCAACCATGGGTATGTACACCTTAGGTAATATTTTCAAGGGAAAAGACTGCAAGCCGACTTCATTTTCATTTTCAATTGTGCGTACAGCTAAGGAGTGGAATTGCCTGCCGGAGTCTGAGAGTTTCCTGAAAGCTACAACCTGGGAGTCAAGAGTGAATAGGTTACTTCTAGGCAAGCGTGCTTCATCTTCGACCACATCATCACTTACCATGAAGTGAGATAGTAGTCAAATGCGTGCCCCTATCAATAGTAATTTATTTGATGGAGCACGCTTGCACAGAAGTAACCTATTCACTTTTGACTTACAAGACCCCCAGGTTGTGGGCTATTAAGAAACAGACCCTGACACCGAATCCCACTCGTTAGCTCCGCACTCAATGAAAGAATTCCCAAAAAGTTTTACGAGACAGGGGCTAAGCTCAGCAGCTGACTCCGGGGCTAGAGCCAGTGTCTGCCAGGGTTGTGGAATTATTCGCAAGAGTAACGATAGCGCTGGAATGCAAAGGGCATTTGAAGGAACACAGTCAGGTCTTAGTCTGTAAGAGTCTGACAGGAGCCATGTTTGATGAATTCCCATTAACAGAATCGGTTGACTCACCAGCTCTCCCAGGTCGTACACGTTGGGTGCTATGACGGCCGCCAGCGCCAGGCGCAGCGCGGTGGCGCGGCGCTCCGCGGGCTCCAGCTCGGCGCCGCCGCCCGCGCAGCCCACGTAGCGCAGCGCCGCGCGGTAGTAGCGCGCCATGGGCCCGCGCACTCTGGGGGAGGACGGACACATCTTACAACGGTTCATTAACATTTAAAGACTCATTTTGGTCCATAGTCAATAGGGACAGTGACATCTATCGAAACTTTTACCTTTTAATCTGTACTAATAATAAAGCTGAAGAGTTTGTTTGTATGAACGCGCTCTAGAACTAACAGTCCAGGATTTGGACAATTCTTTTTGTATATAATATCCACATTCATGAGGAATACTATAGGCCAGGGATTCCCAAAGAGAGTAGAATACCACCAAGAAAACTTTAAGTTAAGAATGATGTGTTTCAATTATATTAAATACTAGCACTTCGCCCGCGACTTCGTCCGCGCGGATTTAGTAGGTACTCCACAAACTTCAACGCCCCCTCAAACCCTTTTTAAAGGTAAGTTTTGGAAAATTAAGCACTACGATATCCATTCAACGGTCTCAGGATCAGCCTACTATCCACCCAGTTCACCCCGTTCACCCCGCCAGAGGTTGACTATGTAAACATTGTTAGATCTGTTTCAAATTTCCCACTTTTAGCTTGTTCATTCCAATTTCCACGTAAATTGAAGTAAGCAATAATGTCCTCCCCTGAAAAATTCATCAACCCTTTTCGCCCCTTATATTTGTTATTCTTAATTTTTTATCCAAAACATTAATGCCGTGCATTAAGTTTCTCCCCAGTTAGCTCAAACCGCAACATTTTTCTTACTTAGAGCATCGAAAAATCCAAATATTTGTTATTTTTCTTTTTTTATCCAAAACATTAATGCCGTGTTTCAGCTTCATCGGACTAAGCGTTAAGATTCTCCCCAGTTCGCTCAAACCGTAACATTTTTCTTACTTAGACCATTTTTATGCCCGTCGTAACTTTAAAACGAAAGGTCCGATTTGAGTAATTTGAAGTGTAGTTTACATGTACATTATCAACCTTAATTCTAAACAAACAAACTAACTAATCTTTACTCTTTATAATATTAGTTTAGATAGATTAGATATATAATCCTGATGATGTGTCTGTTTGAGTATTATTCGCAAATTATCGGCATTCGATTGAACTGAGTCTATAAAATAATCATTAAAATGTCTTGCTATCATTTTAGGAATATTAAATTTCATAGAATTGGTTACCTCCCAAGTTGCTTTAGACTTGTTAGTGCTAGTTCCTATAAAATAGCTGTTTTGAGCCCTTTGTGTTAATTTGATCACTTTTTAATATCTCTTTGAGAATTATTTGAAAGCCGCTTTTGTATCACTATTTCGCTTTATTCTGTATTGCTATAATAAAGTTCATAATAAAGATCAAATAAGTTCATTGAACTTTATAGAATTTACTGGTGATTGTGGAATACTGAGCATACAAATGATAAAAGCACTCAATACAATTGCAAAAGAACTTGGCCCAAAGGAAATAAATACTAAAAATATTCTGCTTTTAATTTTCAAGATTAGAATCAAAATTTAGGATTCGTTGAATCTCGTGAGTTTGGAGGAATTACGTTACCCAAAAAATTGGGGCGTTTTTCAATTCTATTAGATTAAAACTCCTTTAATTGTATTAGAAGTTTCAACTACCATTACCGAAGTTAATGCAATTATCAATGTCTTCAGAACTGTTCAAAACATTATGCGCGCGTGGATTTCCTTAGCAGAGTTATTTTAGAAATGTATTTATTATACTCTTCAAAGATCTTATACTTACAATCATCAACAAATATATTTCGAAAAAGATTATTACAGGATTTTATGTTGATAAAAAACTCTATGGCCCATAACTCATTAATAGGTACCAACTCTTAACATCTTACACACGTGATAACTTTTAAACGAAATATCCGATTGAGATGAAACAAAAAGTATTTTACTTCTACATAAATACTCTTGATAACATAATGCTTAATTTCGATAAAGATTAATATTACGATACGTATTTAACGTAGTTTTTTTTCTTTAGACGATTTAATAATTATTTTGAACACAAAATGGGTTATTGTGATTAAACCATGATAGCTAGATATATGTTCTCGCGGACTTTTTTGTAGGTCTTAATGGGATCTTCTAACCCGTAGTACATCATTTTGTTCTTTTGTCAATAGTTTTTGCAGCGCACGCAAAAAAAGGTTTTTGATTTTACACCTTGTGTTACAAAATAGCAATTTTATTACGGATCCCTAATTTTGAAAAAAAAAATATAGCCTATAGCCTTCCTCGATAAATGGACTACCCAACACTGAAAGAATCATTCAAATCGGACCAGTAATTCCAGAGATTAGCGCGTTCAAACAAACAAACAAACAAACTCTTCAGCTTTATAATATTAGTATAGATTTCTTAAAAAAAATGTTGTTATATAAATTTCAGTGTTTTGATTTGTAATCATTTGATATGGGGTTCCATAAAATAAAAGGTATTTGGTTGGTGTTCCAGTATCTTTAAAGTTTAGGGACCCCTGCTATAGGCTATATGGGAACGGGAAAAAACGGGATATGGGCATACAAATTCAACTAAAGCTAGTACTTGATAATCACATTTCTATGCTGCCAGCACTCATCCCCACAACTATAAGGGTACTGCATATACAGGGCAAAATTTTCAATAGCCAAATCCGAAAGTATACTGTTACCTCATTAATTTAACAGTCTATGTGACGGATTGTCCCAACCTGTCACATGAGTAGATCATACCCGGAAGGACATAGGATTCTTACAATATTTCCCAGGAGTATGTTCTCATGGGAAAGATTCCCGTGATGAAGCCGCTGGCACTAGCTAGTTTTCAATAAACCTCACCTGTAGTACTCTGACGCCAGCTTATAGAACCTGCCGTGCACTGGGGTGACTCCGTCTGCGTCTTCCAGGGTGCCTTCCAGCTGTTCTATGATCTTCTCCGTGGAGTCTAGGTCGTTGAGCTGTTCTAGGTAGATCTGACCTTGGAGGACCTGGAACATTGAGGGTATGCGTTAAGTGGTTTTGTAGTGAAATTAATAAACATGCTTGTAATTGGCTGTCTCCAGAGTCCGATCCAAACTAATATTATAAATGCGAAAGTGAATTTGTTATTTACAATTTCTTGACTAAACAGCTGAACAGATTTAGATGAAGTTTGGTAAAGAGATAGGTGGGAAATACGTTTCTTTTTGGTGTTGAATAAGTTAAATTCGTTAATTTCAAACATCAATCACTGATAAAGAACTACATACAAAAATGTCCTGACCGCTTTTAATCAAGTAACATATGATCACTCTGACATTAAACATACCTAAGTGCTCATTTAAATATTTAAAAAGCACATCTAAGACGCAAAAAGATATGGATAATTGTTATCATTGTATTGTAAATATTGGTATTTCGTCAAGAAATCATTGTAAAAACAGTTTTTAAACGAAGTCGACTATGAATTAATTTTTTTTCTAACTTAACCGACAGATGTGTTGCTGAGGAGTTTGTTGTGCCGCTTCTCCCCAGCTACAAAACTTGGAAGTGGTGAACTGGTGACGGGCAGATGTTTTGGGGGACTGCCTTTATGTAAAACTGACAGTTGAAAAGTGCTTGAATTAGGATCAGTGTCATTCTAGATTGTTTGTGATATTTTCGAGGTTAAATTCTCACCTTACACAGAGTGAGTGCCTCATCGTTAGCCTTGACTTTGCCCTCGATCTTCTCGAGGAAGGCGATGGCGTCCTTCTTGTTGCTGTATTGCTTTATCACGTGAGCCACTATCTCCACCAGGGAGAGCGGGTTGATTCTGAAAGAAGAGACCGATAGATTAGAAATGTGAAGGAAGAAAATGCTGCTTTAGCCAGCAAATGTATGGGCACGACTAACATCCAGTCTCAATAACGTATCTACCTTTAACCAACTGTCAAATTCAACCAACAGTAGTTGAAATGTCATGTGAGCGTTTCACACATAATGTAGCTAATTTGGCAGTCAATCTACCTTTGTTATTGAGACCGGCCGTAAGAGGTGTTAACAACGATTGGTCGGGAAAGGCAACACACTGAGTAGAGTGGAAGGCTATGAGAAGACCTTTGCCCAGTAGTACAGGCATTGAGTGTTTTTTATTATTTAGGAATACCATGTCCACCAAAACTGCAGAACAGGTATTGTTTTGGTTCTGCTCAATTTCAGGCCAACACTCTTCAGTCTTTGCCACCATGTCTCCAATCTGCTCTGGACCTCTAGGCCGATTTCCGCAACCAGCACACTGTCAAGTCTCTTAATGACACTAATATAATTCATGACATTATGCTGTGTCTCATAGGCTTCAAGAATAGATTAATGCTTTTTTGTCTTGTTTATTTATTTACTTTATTGCCTCATAATAAGAACAGGACAATCAAACATAAAATAAGTGTACAATGGGCGGTCTTATCGCACAAGGCAATCTCTTACAGACAACCGTTGGATTGATTGAACGAAAGGAGATACAATTGGGGCTGTTAGTGCTATACTTACTTATTCTCAAAAAAGCTAAGGAAGTTGCTGTAGAGCGTGATGAGGTGGTCTCCCTGCTGCATGGTTGGCTTCTCCACCAGCTCCTGGATCTGCAGCGTCAGCTGGTGCCATAGTCTGGAAATAGATGGGTGAACGATTAGCAAAAACCATTGGCTTGCCTCTTACTACTTTAATGTTTCTGGATAAATTAGGTGTGCTATTTAATATTTTTTTTTAGTAGACATTTGTGAAACAACTTTTTACATACAGTGGAAACCGTTTATTATGACTCCGGTTATATTTACCAAGCTCTTACTATGAAGTAAATACAGTGCGAATGTTGGTTTTAACATAAAAATCTTTATAAAAAGTTCAGATAATATGACTTCGCTTATGAACATGTCGCTTATTATGACCTATTTTTAAGGAATTATGTTCAGTTATAGTGATTGACATGATTCCTAACACCTTTACTGGTTTTTGTGATCATTCCCACCCATTTCCCTGCGACGACATTTTGTGCAATTTGAATAGTTTCTCTCTATTAAACTAAATTTCTCACAAAAATAGGAAGTTGTGTAGTTAGCTTAAGAATTTGCTTTGTATGACATTTGTTTAGTATGACGTGTTTTTCACTTCCCTTTGATGTCATTATAGCAGATTTTGTAGTTCTTTAACTTAAACAGGCAGATGATGTGGGGAGTTTGTTGCCACACTTCTTCTCAGCCAAAATACTAATAGTTGGTGATAGGCTTTATAATTTTGGAAGTTTAAACAGTGCTGATTTTCAGACTGAATAGAATAAATTACTTTTGATTTAATTTGAATTTTAGTAGTTGGTTATGCTCAAGTTTAGTAGTTTGATCTTTGAGGAACAATGCAACAAAGTAGCTTTGCTATGATGTGGTTCGCAGACTATAACCTGGATGTGAACTGAGAATTTTAACAATAAAGCTTGTCAAACTGGAGTTTAGCATGAGAACTTGCCAGAATGAGTCAAATTTGAATGTTTGGGCATTAGAATTTGACTAATTCCTGCATTATTCTCTATCTATTCATATTCAGTAACCAAAGGCAAGGCTGGTGACATTACAGGAACCTGAGACATTGCCAATTTATTTCAAGAAATAGCTTGATAACTGTCATATATGCTGTGAGCAGCACACTCATTCAGAATGACTAAGCAGCATCAGAGAATGGGCAGCAGCATTCTCAGTACATTGCAACAGCTACACTGCAATCGCCAACCCGCCTGCCAAGCATGGTGATTATAGCAAACCTTTGAGGGAGGCCTATGTCCAACAATGGACGTCTTTCAGCTGGTATGATGATTGAGAAGCTTAGGTTAGTAGGTTTTAGTGGATTCATTCATCTTTTGTTTATTCCTTTGATAGCATTTTATTTGTCCCTTGGTATGTCTGAAGTCACGACAAGACATAGTTCACATTAGGTTATTGTAAATTACTATTCAATAAATTTTGTCCTTTACAGTGGTGAATTCTGGGAAATGAAAGCAAAGAGAGTGACATTCACTCGAAATTGAACGTAGTAAAGAACTAATTAACTGATGGTACTACTTTGAATCGTGGATAAACAACAGAACGAGAGAAACAATGCCAGTTGCCGCGTTTATCGTCAGATAGCATGTTTATTTGTTGTGGGGACAAACAAAATGTTTAAAAACCAAGAAAATATGCTTCTGAGGTTAGCAAAAGGGCGCAAGAAGGTATAATTAACGGTATTTCTAACAAAACAGACAGTTTCCATGAAATGAGGGACAATGACACGGTGACTTTACAACTTTGATATCACACGAAATATATCAGTAAGAAGTAAAAATACTCACTTTTTGTTGTACAGCTCTTCTAATTTAAGCCATTCTGCAGACAATTCCGGCTGGGTTGTCTGTTTGTTAGCAATAAAATCGTTTACTTCAACGTTGTAAAACTTCACGCCTGTCGCCATCTTTCAGAATTACTTGTAATGATATGAAGTCAGTCGCGAGTTGCGAACTTAATGTCAGTAAAGTTTTTCGAGAGACAAGCACAGAAAAACTCATTCAGCCTTACTGAAGTTAGCTACGTGTGCTGCCATCTAGTAGCGAATAGTCACAACTTTGTTTTTGCTATTCGATAATAGATGGCGTACCGTCATGAAAAATGTTGAATACTAAAATCTAGCCTAGACTCTAGACTAGGGCGTTGGACTTGAAACTTGAACCTGTATTTTACACACTGATTTTGTGACCTAACAAGTTTCTAATGCCTGCAGCTATTGTAGACAGAAGAAACTCTCTCGTCTAGTAGAAAATCGTGATTTATTGTAGAATCTTTCTTCAATGATTCATTTAATACCTAATGACAATATTATGCCTAGAGCGTCATTCTGGTTCAGTTTTATTGAATGAAATAAATCTTGGAACATAAATCGTTGATTAATGGTTTAAAGAAACAATTTCTAGTCATTATTAGATGGTCTCGGTAGACAGGGGTACCTACCTACCTAACTAATAAAACTAAAAATATAATGTAAGAGAAATATATGGACGAAGAAATGTAGGTAGTGCCAGCCCCAAATAAATTTGTAAGTATTTATAAAGGGCAAGACAATGCTGAATGATGATTATTTTAGTTTTGAGTGGTACCTTGGTAACCTATAGGTAGTTTACCTACCTATTTCACCTGAAGCGATAGTCATTCGTTCCTAATACCTACTTACAAAAGGAAATAATCAATACCTAATGAAAGTATCTACCTAAGGGTTTGGGACTGCAGTGAATGGGTTTCTACGTACCTCCCTATCCAAATTTAGTCATTTTAAAAGCCTGTAATAATCCGGCCATTGCATTTTCAAATGACCAGTTAAGACTTAATCCAACATGGGAGTGAAAGGTATCTAGCTATCCTACTTATCTATTAGAATAATTCAGAAAATGATCATTAGATTCAGAAAGATTCACATAGACCTTCATTTCATTACATTATAGGTAAGACATTTCATTTATTTATATTTTATTATTTTAGGTCATCAAAACCCCTAACTGCTCGATGTTTTCTAACAAACTCAGCAATTTGTTCTTTCAGTAAAACGTTGGTTATCAATATTAAGAGATTTCTTTTATAGGTACCTAGGTAATGTTATTATGAACCATTCCTAAATAATTTATGACGTAGGTAAACTTACTACTTAATGGGTAAATTAATAAAACTTCACGTGATGACGTCATTACTTAGGTGTAATAGGTAGGTACATAGTAGACATAACAACGTTTAAACTAAACACGTCTAAGTAACCAATAAAAACAGTTTAACTAGATATTTAAAAAATAATACGGAAATCAAACTTCTTGTTTAAAGATTCTTGGAATGTACCTAATTAAACTTTTAATATTTGATTTTAAATTGATTCAATAATAAAAACTACGTAAACCAGGACTTTATCACAGTGTCTTTGTAATATTTTCATCAAACTTGGTCTCCATAAGTCCACTGAAAACCAGCGCCATGCTGTGGGTCCCCCGTAGCACAGCATCATGCTGAGTGGGAATCTTTTAGTCACAGTCACGACCTGCATCTGTCAAGTTGTTTTTGTTCCACCTTTTTTTTCTCTTTATTTACCTAAGTATTCTGTTAATTTTGTCTGTTTATAAGCATTTATGTAGGTACTTACCTATTAGCTAATTCATGTACAGTCGTGGTACACAGGTGGACTATGCATCAAGGCATTCTCTACCAGTCAACCTTTGGGTTAAAAAGACTACCTACACTGTGGTACCTAGGTGTACAAACAAATAAATAATATTTAAAATCTAAGTATCTACTAATACTATTAGTAATGAATATGTAGATATAGTTAAAAAGTTTAACATGTATGTATACCGATGTCCACGTCTCGGTAGCTATTGAATATCTTTCTTTTTCTTAAGTTACCTGCCTATTTTGGTGGAATCTTTTAGAACTATATGGAGATTTGCTGATTTATTTCATCAGCGACTTCTCATTATAAAAAAGAACATTCCTTTAAAGTAAAACCTACTAACGTAATAGGTATTTCCATGTTTTTTTTTTTCAGGATTTTGCATACCTATCTATGTTTAAAAGTATGTATTACAACAATCGCAGCATGGCGTTCCACGTTCTTTGGATTTTACATACCTAACTGAAAAGGAAAATGGGTATAATGTTTATAATTACCTAAGTACTACCTACGGAATTAAAGAGTCTCTATTGGTGGTACATTCTGACACTTATTTAGAAAAAGGGAAACCCATAGTTGATTTTAATTATAAAAGAGGTTATAGGTAGGCTTAGAAAACAAAGGTACCTAACCAGTGTTACCCTCCTCTAGTCTAAAGTAGGTACCTGCCAATTTTATTAATGTCTTCATTATAATGGTACATCTTAGCGTACATATCTAATAGGAAGGTATATTTATTGAGGCCTTAGTATTAAAATACCTACATAAAATTTACCGTAATCTTCTTGAAATCAGAAGCTTTTAAAATTATGAAAACCAGCCAAAGGCGAGTCGGACAGGAAGGGTTCCGTACCATAAACCGACGTACGGACACCATATTTAATTTTAAAAAGTGGTAATGGTAGTCTTTCCATTTTCCGCGGGCTTATGTCACGACTTTAATGTTGGCAACCTGAAAATTTTCACTATGCCACCCAGCTGTCAAATGTCATTCTATTTAGAGAAACCAAGAAGTAAATAACAAAACTCAGAGATAGGTACCTACTCGTATTTCCCAACTTCAGCTCCAGGGCAGATCAACTTTTGTATAGTCTGGGCGTGGGTGGGAAACAAGTATAAAGCGTACATAATTATGTTAAAAATGCTAAATTATAACTAAACTAAAAATAATCTACACTGGCGTCGTAGAATGCCTAGTTATGTGCCCAAAAGACTGGCAGCATTGCCAGTTGCCACGTTGTATGGCAATGCATATCCTCTGTTAAGGTAAAAGCCAGCCCTTGGGTTACGCCTTACGCGAAGTGTCATCTAGGTGTGTTCACAGATCTTTAAGCAAGTTATGAGCACTCGAACCCTACGACCCGAGAGTTTCAACTTTCAACCCCAAACGGCTCGAAAATATAACTATCAACGAGCTTATTTATTGTATAATAATAATAGAAATGTAAATTAATTAATCGTTTACTGTGGTGATTTGATTATACAAGACACTTAGATCATACTATCACATGGTTCTCATATCATTTGACCAGTAGGAACGATTGTTAACTTTAAAAGAGACTTTGACCTCTGAGTTTGTTTCGGTGTTTCTTCTCAGGGTAATCAGGTAGGAAACACCGGCCTCATCTAGTTTAAAAATGTCTAAAAAAGATTGACGGGTAAAAGTGTTTTAACCTACTTACAAAGCACCAGGCTGCAGGCAGTCCAAGGAGAAGGACTATGCCATTCCTAGACAGAAAAGTTACCAAGCGCCTTCTGTGACTGGATAGGGGCTGCTTACTGAACAAACATTTCCACACGATAGGTATAACGGACAGTCCTTTATGCAGAGTATGCATGAATGAGGAAGAAACGGTATCGCACGTGCTCCTTGAGTGCACAGGCGTCACCGAAATACGGAGACAGACAATAGGGACACCGAATTCACTCACAGACATCCTGAACTCATTAGGTAGACTGATCTGCTTCTGGAGGGAGGTTGGCTGGTTGGAATGACGGCCGCCATGGCTCACGCACAATGGTCCAACATCAGGACTAAGTGCGAACCATACCCAATAGATAGATAGACCTACTTACAAAATAAATATAATTTATCATTATCATTATTTTTCAAATTTCAACAGTCTACTTATTACGGTTCATGAGAAGAGATGCAGAAGAAGATTCGGCTTAGAAAGGGTTCTATTGGTAACCCTTCGGGTACCTACGGAACCCTAAGCAAAATTATTGAAAATAAACAAATACTCAATACTCAATACTCAATACTTTATTGCATTCCATATGTATTACAAAGGTGACATAATAAAGGTAAAAGATCAATATGGACCCTGTCGGGCACAGCAAAATTAGGAGAGAGGAAGAGGGCTAAGTAACAATTCAAGTAATTAGATTAAATTATTTAAATGTGCTAAATTGGAAATTATAATTATGTGTGAATATATAATATTATTAGATCTAATGTACCTATATAGGCGTAGAATATTAGTTATTGTAGTTTTGTATATTATTTTAGAAATGAAAACTTTATGTTAACTTAGGTTATTCATTCGTAAAATATTTTAGAGTGAATAATCTTGGAGAAATAAATGAATTGGTCGCTTTAAACTGGTGACGTCAATCTATTTGCCTTTTTAAAAAACAATGGACGAAACTACAATACATAATGTCCATTTAATCACCAATAAACTATTAAAATTTTATATCAATTTTAATATCCATACATATCAATATATAACGTTTCATCTTTATTTTATTTCATCTCAAACTATATGGCACCGTATGTGCATATTTTTCGACATAACTCAAAAATTCATGAACCGATTTTGAAATAATTTACATTATTGTACAACCTGATAAAGCAGCCAAAAGTTATGGAAAAATCAATTTTCCACATCATCTTATATAGCAAGGATATTTCACAAAAACTATAGGCCTGTCAAAATAATGGGTTCAAAATATCGTAAGTCATAAAATTATTAATTCTTAATATTGCCATTATAACTATTAATATTTTATTATGAAAACTTTATCATATTTTAATAATATATTATTTAAAACACTTTATTTCTGAATATTGCTACTTTTATTGCAAAATTAATTTCTCATATTTCTTTAGTAACGGGACGGGGTTAACAGTTCTAAAAGTATAGGTAATGTTTTGTGCATTAAAATGACTAAAATCAATCTGCTTTTTAATTTCTTTACCATTTTGGGGTGGGTTTACAGTCTTAACATCATCTCATTACTCCCCCGTGGGGTATCACAATTCCCCCTTGGCAAGACTGGTGTCAGGGTTCCTGGCTTCCTACCCAACGACTTTCAATGATCTACAAATGACAGCCGGGAACAACAGCTTAACGTGATTTCCAAAGCACTGAGGAACCCGGTACGTTAAGATGGTAACCTGTGCATGGACCTACCACCAAGGCTGGTCTTCATATGTAAACCAGTTTCAGGTTTGGACCCATACTAAAGTTTGATTGTATTTGTGCGTACTATTATTTGTATATTTGTGCGTACTATTGTTTAATTATATTTGTGTGTACTATTATAACCTCCTAAAAGAGTGTCAATCAATTAATTGTCAACCTTTAAATAGTTTATAGTTACTTATGAAAAAAATGCCCTTTGCGCTCCAGTGCCGCGGTGACTCGAACAAATTTCACAAGTCAAAGCCCTTTAGTTCGTAATTTCGGTAGTCTTTCGGGACCAGCACCGAGATCCTCCATAGTCTCAGCAATGACTACTTCGTATAGCAAACCGAAGGTGACTGATCAGTTCGGAATAAATACTTTTTGGATAGTTTGGTGAGTAGAGCCGACCTTCTCCTACCCAGAGAGATGCCTCTTTGTTATAACTTTTTATGGTTAAGAGTAGCGGAAGCCGAAAGAAACAATAGATGGAGTGTGTGAAACTTAATAAAGGAATCAGGATGGTAGTGGCACATCATGTTATGGGGTCTTATGTCCAAGGTTTTTTTTGAATTCTCGAATCAATCAATCCAAATTTTAAGATTGTACCTTTTCGTCTTACTGGCATATGGCTATCCTATGTTACTTCTGGTGACGTTGTCTTCCCTTTACCAGTATTCACTTCATCATTTATATAATAAATAAAAGGATGTGCCCATGCAAGAACTGTATGGACGAGACCAACTTAACCAAATTACGTGCCATAATTTTTAACTCTTATTTTCTGTTTCCACTTTCATCACTCCGACGGCAAATCTTAACCCATCGTCATTCCCATACAGTCTTCTATACTTCGCTATCAGTCGTCATCTCAATTGTCAGTCCCTTTCAAGACATAATCTTGTACAGTATATCGGACTCAGTCATCTCCGCTAAATGTCTGCTAATCTCCCTTTATCATCATCTTCATTATATCAGCCGAAAGACGTCCACTGCTGGACATAGGCCTCCACAAAGTGACGCCATAACAACTGGTCCTGTGCTTCTCGCATTCATCGGCTTTCGCCCTATCGGCTATCTCCCTTCAACTCCTTAAAACCATCCGAATGGTCCTGTATGTAATGCTTCTAGTCAGTCTCGTTATTTCACTATCAACTGAGACTGGCTAGGTAATCAACATGATTTGTTTTTTTATTATTGATAGATTCACATTTGAACACAATCTCACCTAACGAAAAGTAATGATGTGGTCGTCGATGGAGCACGCCTGCCTAGAATAGAAGTAACTCTTGACTTAAAGACTCCCAGGTTGTAGCTATCAGGAAACACAGACTCCGGCAGGGAATTCCACTTCGTAACTGTACGCACAATGAATGTATTCCCAAAAGGTTTTGTGCGTGTGGATAGGATGTCCATCATGTTCAGAATAGGTCTTGCTAATAAGAGAAGAGAAGATCAATAGGCAGAAGGAAGCTGCAACACCCACGAAAACAGAGAGATCGCCTTAACAAAACGACTTTAATTTAAGTCTGTTAACACCCATAAAATGGCTATCAGACTATTTAATCTTAATTTCTAGATCGCTACAGAAATAGTGACACATAAGTTAAATACTTAGACATATATCGATCTAGGTTCTAGACAAATAGATAGACAGAATGTTTAGTCACTGTATTCGTCATGGTTGAAATATTTAGAAAAAATAAAAATATGTCCAAAAATATGTCATTTGTAAAATCATGATTTCTGTTTTTGAAAATGGGAAGGAAATACTCTAGTCTTTACTACCCGTTTTAAAAACAAAAAATATGATTTTTAAAAGGTGAAATGAGATTTTAAATAACAAAAAAATATGAAATATAATGTTTTAAATTTTGATTTTTAAATAATTATATAGAAAAATAATGAAGATTTTATTTAAAAGTTTTAATTTTTTTTTAGGTTCATATTGTTTTAAAAGGTAGGTAGTTAGCTGTGATATGTATACCTACGGATATGGATGCCTCTTTTAGGTGTAACTCGTAGCTAGCAGCGTTGTACAAGGTTACCGTACGTTGGCGCGTCGGCCCGCCATTTCTGCCAAGCTAGCCGCGCGCGCGCCACATCCCGCTACCGACAACCACAGACTCCCGTCACCCCAACCCTAAACAACCCTTAAAAACCACCCACGAACGTGGCAACCATCCCAAAAAATAACGGAACTTAAAAAACTAAATTAAAAAAAAAGCCCTTCGTTCACACCCGACCCTACGAAATTTAAAATTCAAAATAAAACCGTGTTTTCTAAAGTTATTTTTCTTGCAAACTCGCTCGCTCGCTTCTGGATTAGAAACACGTGTTTGAGTCGGTCTTGTACGAGTTTCTGATACACGGAATCACTCTTCGGTCCCTTATCTAGGTAGTGATCCTTATTTATCGTATGTATTATTATCATTTGAGTGTTAAAAGTGTTTTGGCATAGGTGGCAGGGCGCGCACGTATCGGTTCGGTTGTCTGTAGGCCTAAATTGGCGGGCACCGCGCGGATCCGCGAAAATTTTGCACAAATACCCAAGGTTGGATCCCAATAAGATTCTTATAGGCCTATTTGGAAAATTGTCGTTTTGTGCTCCAAATTCATTCAAGTTTATGATTAAAAGATATTTTTGGTGGATTTCTACGTGTTTTTATGTTTTTTTTACGATTATGTGAAGTGACTGTGTGCCCACGCGCGGACGCGTGATTTGAAGTTTATGTGACTCTTTAAAATGGATTTTTCTTCGCTGTTCCAGTTGAAAATGTGAGTATTAGTGTTATATTATCTTTATTGACATGTAAAATCAAGGAAGAAATACATTTTGACAGGATTTTTGAGCGATTTAGCACAAAAAATGGTTTTGGCGCGCGAACGGACGGAAAAGTTGCTAAAAGGGCGAAAATCTTTCAAATTTTGATTTGATAAAGTTTAAAATGCGTTACTTTATGTATATTCTTCCTTAATTATAAAGATTTGATTTATTTAGTTGTTATTTTAAGGAAGAAAATCCAAGCCAAAGTTCGCGTCCCTATCAAAGTCTCTTCCGTGCGGTATTCCATTGTTATAAGGCTTAATATCGCTTAAAACGTCCATAATCTACGTAGAATAAGAAAAAAAAATAAATAAAAATATTTCATTTTACGTAAAATAGACTAATAATGATATATATACCCATTTCGTGTTATTATATAGCCAAATTACAGAAAAATCTTGATTTATTCAGTTTCTCGGCTCTGCTACGGCTTTTAGATATAAAATAGACAAAAAAACAAATGATAACCAAAAAATAAAACAACAAAATTGAGACCCTTGACATACTCTTTATTATTTTCCAGAAACATGCATTCAAATGACTGAAAATTAAATTTTATGAAGCTTAAAAGCATTGTAAAGTAAAATCGGCAACAACTTTAGGCTATTTCAACTTTTTAAAATCTTAAATATGCCATAAATTAAAAAAAAAGGAAATTTGTTGAATTAAAATCTTTTATACTAATACAATTTTTCTTTTATATTATTTAAAATGCGTTAACAATGAATTTTTAAGAGATATTGAAGAACTTTTTAACGCTTAAGATCTTTCTTGCTAAGACTTTAGGCCTAAACTTTTAAACTATATTTTGAACATTTAAAAGTAATCTTCAAAAATCTTGTAAAAAAGTATTTAAATATCAATTTTATTTAGATGTAAACATGGCATATAAGTTAAAATAGTAAAATATTTAATATCCCCATTCCATTAATGGTCTCTCCCGGGCTCAGGAGGGTTGAAATATAATAACGATATTCAAACTCGCGTTTGAAGATTATTATTACGTCAAAATTATACAAAATTGCAATGTGTTGTGTCAAAAATCCCAAATTGTTCTTAAGACTAGACTTCATCTCATCTTTAAAGTACTAAGACTTTATTGGGAATAATTGAGAGAAAGGAGGTTGAACTATTAAGAAAATTGAAAATAATTTGGGACCGTTAAATGCTTGATTTGAGGTATTAATATAAATGTGGATGAATGGCGGGGAGGCTTAAGAAAAGATGGATGGATTGTGAGAGTATAGATATGAAAGAAAAGGGATGAATAATATGGCGGCCGACAGAGGAGAATGGAAAAAGATAATTCTTGCACCGACCACAAGAAACTGCATGAGACAAGGACAGAAGGAGACAATAATTATGAAACGCTTGCCTTCCATTTTTATTAATTATTTTATTATAAATATATTATATTTTTTGCCGTGATATTATAAATCTAAATCCATCATAAAGGGTTGGTAGTCAATTTATTGTACTCAGGACGCACTCTGGACAGCCAGTCTCGGTTATTATTAGAGTAGTGTACTCTATTTCGCTTCTTCGCATGCTAAAATCTACAAAAGCAGTGTACGCTAAAATACTCAGTTTATTAACTCTGATTTTGAATGGAATTTAAAGAATTCCTGTCACATTACTATTTTTGCCTGTTTGCAAGCGCAACAAAAATGTTGCCTAGCTATCTTACAATTAATTACAAAACAACATAAAATTATTTATATTTCGTAAAAAATATAGTTCCTATATTATACAATAAAAAATACTCTTTTCATAAATCTTTATACTTTATTTACCTTCTATTTAACCAAAAATACTTCATTTATGGTAAACCTGTCTTACATTAGATCTAATTTTTGCTGTGTCATCATAACACTTATAATCGAAGGCTATTCACGTTTATTCCTGAGATCAGAGAATCCAGATGACCAATTGATAGTCTTCCTCGTTTCTCTCTTTCTTATTTATTTATTTAGACTTCATGCACAAAGATATAAATGTAGTCTTCATGCCCTAGATATTCTCCACCAGTCAACCTAGGGTAGTGGAGAAATAACTAGGAAGGTGTATCGTTTAGGTATCTGTTGGGAGTAAAAAAAAAAAATTAAAACACAATTTTTAAAATCTAGTTCTCTCGACTACTAAAATACATGTACATATGAATATACTTAATATGATATAATACCAATATAACGTGATTACAAAGAAGTGTCCACCTACCTATGGTTTTGTTGGAAATGATTAAATTAAATTAAACTCTATTTGGAACGTATCAGACATAAAATTGCTTTTCCTATAATAATATAGAAGAGTTCCTTTCCAAGGAAATTACCTGTGAAAGCGCAATTATTAATATTTTTTAGAAGCAATTATGTGGATTCTATTAAATTACTGTATTTATTTCTTGTGATAAATACATAAGTAGGGTAATCTAGGATAACACTTGAATCTGACTATTAATTGAACTAAATGCTTTATTAGAAATGGATATAATGATCAAATATTATTTTATAGCAATACCCGATATAGGTACCTACAGAAGTAGGTAAAAACGATAATAATTCTTTTATTTGAATTTACCTTGTACGTATAGGTACCTAAAATTTGTCACTATGTAGGTAAAACTTCAACATTCTGAAGAACCCATTACCTATGCAGTAACAATTGAAATGTTAATTTGATTTTTAAAAAAAATTGTGGGTTTTTATTGTGTGCTTCTATCTAAATAGAAGCACACAATAAAAACCCACAATTTTTCGAATAAATGGTTAAATCTTTATGTTTTCTTATTTCCTAGTTCCTAGTTTTAAAGTATAGTAAACTTACATTAAACTTAATATTTTTATTTTCAAACGTAACATCAAAAATTTAATTTTAATTTCATCTATAAATTTCAAATTTATAATTTTCCCTAGGGTTATGCAGCGAATTTAAATTTTAAAATAAATCTATAACTTTTGAAACATTAATTTTAAAATAAATCTACAACTTTGAAAGATTAATAATAGAAAAACGCAGCGTATTTTTAAAATAAGAAAAAATATTTGGAAAGTAGAAATTGTTTTACTCCCAAACAATGTCATAAATAGGTCACGGATAAAAAATATGCCTTTTGTAAAACTTTAAGCAGTGCCATGTTATTTGGAAACAAAACTTAAGAAACGTTTTTAAAATTAAAGATTGTTTTAAATCCTTAAAGGTAAAACCTATTTTAGAATAGTACCTATAGCTTTTTTTTCAATTTCGTTTATAACATGCTGCCTACCACTTATTAACCGACTTAAAAAAAGGAGGTTATATTAGAATTAGGTTATGTTGAAATTTCCACATGCAAACCACTCAAAATATCCGTAATCGAAAAACAAAAAGTAATCTTTGACAAAAAACAAAAAATACTCTTGTAGCAAGCAAATAAGTGCTAAATTGTGTTGTTAGACTAAAATCTAGACATTTTGGGGTTATAAATAGCACGTGCTCGGTCTAGGCTAGATCATAGACGCAGACATACATTTAGATTTAAAAAAAAACGAGCATCAAAATGACGTTGACACTAAGCGTAAAAAAATGGCTTCCAAGGAACGTCAAGTCATTTCTTCTTTATGGGAGTACTAGCTGCCGCCTGCGGCTCCACTTGCTTGAAATAATATACTCCCGGGATAAAAGTATCTATGTGTTAGTATGATCTATAGATATAAACTACATATGTGTCGCACCTTTAGAATAACCTAATTAAAAATTGCAATTTGTAGGAAATGAGCAAAATAGTCTTCAAAAAGTAGTTTTGAGTAATTTTAAATATATCTCTCTCTGGCACGATGTATCGGCTATCCCTTTTCTTCGGGATATTTTTCACCATAGGATTTTAGAGTAATTAAGTAAGTACCTCGGCTTTTTAAGGTCAGTTTATAACAGCAAAATCAGAAGTAATACAATTTTTGAGTTATGTAAATCCGTTCACCAGTTTTGTCGTGAAAGAGAAACAACCACACAAACATCTAAACATCCATCCTTACATACTTTCAAATGTATAATATTAGTAAGAAGCAGGAAGGATACTAGCTTTTACATGTGACTTTGCTTGAAGTGTATTCAGGCATAACAAGCCGATGACACTCGCCGTAGTTTAGCTTCCTAACAGTGAAATATTTTTGTAATTAGATCTGCTCTTCATGATAAATCCTTCTTCTAGTACTCATTGTACCTCTTTATAAGATTATTTTTTTTTTTTTTACCATACTCAATGCATTTAACAGTAAAGTAATTTAAAAATATCGACGGAGACGGAATGATGCTAAACATTTTTTGCGTTCAATTATTTTTTTTGAATTGTGGTGTCTGTGAGTACTAGTGTTAGTACCTAACAATTTATAACCGACTTCAAACAGTAGGAAGGTTCAATTCGGAATTTCGGATGTGTTTTTATATATTTTTGTATGTATATTCGGCCATAACTTCGTCATGTATGGAGGATTTGCAAAATTATTTTTTGTTCGAAAAAGGTTTGTTCCAAAATGGTCTCATTTAAATTTCGTAAAGCTCTGATGAAGAACTTCGGAGATAGACAATTCAATCCAGCTCTAAAAAGTGAAAAATAAAAAAAATACAACCTTCAAAAACAGACTTCAAAGAATCTTAAAAATCTTGATTATGGAAGTCAGTATCAATAAATTAAGAAAACCCACCAGAAACAGCGACTTCCAAAATTAAAGTTATATTGTGCTTTGTAGTGGTTTTTAATTGGAAGTCGGTTATATTTTTTTGTAATAAAGTTTTTTTATTTTAACATCCCAAACTGTCCCACAGCTGGGACAGCCCCCACGACTTCACTCTCCTCGGTGTGTTGACTTCTCCGGCCAATCATGGTCCAGTATGTAATGATTTAATAAACCACCTAGTAAAAGTGATTTTGTTTATTTGTTACACTTTTACGCCTAAATCACTGAATCGATTTTGATGTCACTCTTTGATATAGATGGGAACCTGGAGATGGTTCTATGCTACTATTTTGCGAAAATCTATATTAACGTGAGGGAAATGACGGGGGCAAGAGCTGAGTATGAAATAAACCATGGTTCATTTTTGTTAAAACTTAAAAAAAAAATTGATGTGACACATCCGTATCGTAACAATGCTATAAGGAGTCCCATGACTGAAGACAGTGTCGTGTCATAATATATGTATGTATCAATTAGGTGTACGATAGTAGTACGAATAAGATATAGAGGTGTAAAATATCACGCACTTAAAGCCCATAACATATCGAATACCATTTGTATCAAAACATAGTCTGTCCTAACATAATTATTTCATTGTCAATTAAATTAATGAATTCCTAAGAAATATTTAATTGATTTTAGCAATGGCATTAGTGTTGTCCCAAGATATTATTATTATTAATATGATTACCACGAATCAGCAGAAATGTGGAAGTTTTAAGCTTTCAGCCCCAATTAACCCTTTTTAGAAAGTTACAAAGATCCTTCTTTTGGTGGTTGGTAAGAAAAAAAAGAATTTGGACCTGAAGGCAACATTTCGTGCTTTATTTAAAAAAAATCATTATGATGATGCATATTGATTATACTTATGAACTCATTTTTTATTTATAGTTTTAGAATTATATACCAATATACTTTTGTTTTATTTTGTTAACTTGTCCCACTGCATGGCAAAGGTCTCTCCTAAATTCATCCAGATGTGCTTTTCCTGAGTCATAGGGAACACATGCTAAAAATGTATAAGTAGATACATATTTTTATTTAAATTATTTAGGAGTAAACCATAATTGCCTTACCTGGTGTATTGCCAGCCATGTGCCATGTGCTATTTACTGAGAATTAACAAAAACTGGCTAAGTGCAAGTTGGACTTGCACTCGAAAGGTTCCGTACCATAAGCTGAAAAAAAAACATGTTTGTTGTATGGGGGCCCCCTTTTATTTTTAATTTTATTTCATTTTATTATTTGTTGTTATAGCGGCAACAGAAATACATCATCTGTAAAAATTTCAACTAGCTATCACGGTTCATGAGATACACCCTGGTGACAGACGGACAGTGGAGTCTTAGTAATCGGGTCCCGTTTTTACCCTTTGGGTAACCCTAAAAACGACGACATTTTAGTGTAGATGCTAACCTACTTTTTAATTATAACAAAAATATACGAGTATCTCATATACCTAATATTACCCCGTAACTGTTAATAAAATTGATGGAACCAGGATTTTGTAACAGTATCTATATATTATTTAAAAGTGTCATTCAGTTTCTTGCACGTTCTTCACGAGATCTACGTTTCGGAACGTGTAACTAAATATGTAGTTTCATCTGTTCGACCAACTCTTTGACTATACAAAAGTGCCTGTAAATTATTTCATTGAAATAAATGCTTTAGACTTTTAGTTCGAATTAATAACCTACGCTACGTTTTAGGTTTTTAGGGTTCCGTGCAACCGAATTCAAAACGGAACCCTTACAGAATCACTCGTTTGTCTGTCTGTCATAGCCCATTTTTTCTAAGTTCTAATCACTGAAAGTTTGAGAACGCCTAAACATATGTATATATGTGTAATAGGTATGTTAATATGATGACGTCAAAGTCTGAGACTTGGTCTAACGGTACACACATAATATACCTACAACAAAATAGATTTAGACTCAATATTTCTGTCTCTCTCTTATAATGTTTCCTTTATTGAAAAAAGTAAGAAAGGAAAATAAAAAAAATATATAAAAATAATAATATAATATAATAATAATATATAATCATCTGCTTATCCTTTTGCCATCGATATTGGAGTCGGCTTCCAGACAAACCGGATTCAGCTGAATACTAGTATTTACGTGCTGCGGCTGCCTACCAGACCTCCACAACCCATTAGCTGGGTAACACGGTACTTCATGGCAAGACTGGTGTTAGATTTTCTGGCTTCTGACAATCCGTAACGACTGCCAAAGTTTTACAAATGACAACCGGGAGCAACGGCATAACGGTCTCGGTAGTTTAATATAGTCACCCATCCACAGATTGACCTCGGTAAGCATTGCTTAGCCTCAAAGATCGGCCTATCCGGCTTTTACTATTTAGCCACGAGCAATCTAAATAAATAATATATTTGTTGCTGGTTGCTGGGGAGTTTGTTGCGCCACTTCTTCTTCCCAGCTAAAACACTAGGAAGTGGTGACGGGCGGGCGTTTTGGGGGACTGTCTTTATGTAGAACTTTGACGTTCAAAAAGTGCTGGCACTCAGCCTAACTAACTAACTTTTGATTTGATTGATTGATTTGATTAAAAAAATTAAAAAAATTAGTAACAATATTTTTCTATAACATAAAACATCACACCTACATTCAGCAGTAAGGCAGAAGTGTACCTTATAGTAAACTCAGATTTCGCCAGTTATGTTTAAGCCCCGTGTATTATGGGGCGATACTATTGCCATCAACCGAGTACAAAGCTAGACTCCAGCTCAATACCCTAGGAGTCCAACCCAGGATTTAATTTCTAGCAGGAGATCGCTTGCTACCGATGCGGCAGTCGTTTGTCTCTTTAAATAAGAAAAGAGAAGCAGACTTGGCTGTTAATGGCTGTAACAGTTAATTGATGATATTAATCAGCAAATAGATTGTCTCATAGTTATTCGAAACAGGTGTCCGTTAGCCAGAAGACAAGAAAAGAAAGAATTTCGTATCGCTATTCTGTATTGTATTAGTTGTCTACAATAAAACTATTTTGTCACAGTGTGACAAATCAATATTTTTTCACGACAAGTAGCAGGTTTTTTGGAATTTCTGCTTACCCTCATGTGAAGAAGGCGTGATTTTATGTATGTTTGTATGATCAAGGGCTAATTTTTCATTGATCAGGCGTTTTTTAAATTAAGAATAAATGTTGCTGTTTGACATTTTTGTTGAATACTAGCTGTCAACCGCCATTTTTATTCCTATTAGGTAAAAGTTCCCTGACACTTGGAAATCGAACTTAAAAAGTGTTACTTTAATTATTTTGTGGTATTTTTTTATTTTATTACCAGTCTTTATTTTATGTCATACTAAAACTTGAAAGCACGTGCCGTTTTAACCACAAAAATATGTGAATAAAATTATACTAATTACCTATTTAATATTAAGCGTCATTATCATAAATGCCTCGCTATCATAGTCCTTGGTGGCCGGCTATTTTAGTCTCTGGTTTAAGAAGTAAAAACTTTTTAACAAAAAAATACAATCGACTTCCAAATAAAATAAAAAACACTACAAGTATAAACTAACAATAATTTAGACTTCTTTTTTATTGAATAAAATTTTAAAAAAGGAGTCAAAGATTTTTGTTTTGTTTCTTCGTTTTTTGACACCGACTTCCGAAATTACAGTTATTTTGTACTTGTGTTTTTTTATTTTATTTGGAAGTCGGTTCTATTTTCTAGTAATTTAATTTTTCACTTTTTAGTGGTGATACTTATTGATGTCATCGTCTACGCAGAAATCACATCATCCAAGTAAGCAAAAATGCTCATAAAACTAAAACTACTGAGCCAAACTGAATATAATTTTTACAGGACCAAATGGCAAGTATACAGCATCGAACTAAAAAATAATCACAGAAATCGGATAAAAAACCTCGGAGTAATCGGTGTAGGTACATACACAAAAAAAAGAACCGAATTGAGAACCTCTTCCGTCTTTGGAAGTCGGTTTAAATGCCATAGATTCATCACCTGCATGTATTATTTTCTGTTTGTAAAATATATCATAGGACTCAAGACATGCCATTCGAATTCCAGTTAGATGAGTAGCTATTTTTTACAATTTCAATGAAGTTTTTCCCGCCAATTTGCAATTATGACCGAAAATACTCTCTCATTTGCTAAATGTATTCTGCGAGTTTTTTTACGTACTCGATCGCGTTAACGTAAACGTTCACTTATGTCAAATTGTATAAAAAAACTGTTTTCCGTTATTGCCACCAAATGGCGCTTATCCAGTTTCAATACAAATTGACACTAACGCTAACGCGATTGAAAACGTTAAAAAACTTGCTCTAAGGCCACTGAAATGGCTGGTGTCAATTCGTAGTCAAGGTCAATTTAAACAGAGTAGGTAGGTAAAAAAAAAAAAAAAAGGTAGGTTAGGGAACACCAGTATTTTACATAAGCGACGGCCTATCTCTGATCTCCACCACCCAGCTACTGGGTAACAGAATTAAAAGGGGTTTATAAGACTGGGGTCAGACTTCCTTTTGACAACTCGTAACGACTGTCATAAATCTACAAATGAGAGCCAGAGCCAACGGCTTGTTGCGGAATTTGTTCGAAAGAGTCACCGCGGCCCTGGAACGCAAAGGGCTTTAGAAGGAACACGGATGGGTTTTAGTCAGTAAGAGTCTGACACGCCCTTCCGCTCCACCCAGAGCGGAAGAAGTCATTTGATGATGTCCCATCCTTAAAAAAAAAAAGGCTGCTACGCATGACATTCGCCGCCCATTCAGGGTGGCCCACTTCTGGGCTCCCTCTTCTTTACCCGCCTCCGGGCTCCCTCCTCCTTCAGCGATATCCGGGTGCGTAGACGATACCACGAGCTCCTCTAAGTTAAGTTAGTTCCTCCACTCATGAAGCCCACCTTCTAGTAACAGTTCAGTTCATTGAACCCGCCCATGACGTCAGCCTGACGTCATGAATCGCAGATATTTTTTCTCTTAACATTAACATCCGCATATTTTTTTAGATCAATTTAAATAGTGTCTATCGTAATCTGTATTCACGCTTGATTTTTAGGGGTCCGCACCCAAAAGGACCTAAATGGTTTTCTTCAGTAAAGACTCAAAGATTCAAAGCATTTATTTCAATTAGACCATTTGCAGGCACTTTTGAATTGTCAAGGTCGGTCGGTCAAAAATATGAAGCTATTTGCACGTTCCAAAGCGTAGATCTCTATGGAGAAGAACGTGCAAGAAACTCCACGGACACTATTTAAAAATAATATTTTTTAAAGATAAGAATAATATTTTAGGGTTATCTTACCATAAGGCAAAACTCGAAAAGTATTTTTTTTATAAGGACTTTAAAAGAGTCTGACCTCAGTTTGTTTCGGTATTCCTTCTCAGGGTAGTCATATCGGAAACTGGCCTGATCTATTTAAAATTGTCAATAAATATTGACTTGTAAAAGTGTTATTTTTAACCAAGTTACAAAATAAAAACATAATTTATCATTATCATTTGTACGAACTGTACCGGACACTATGACCTTGACCAGCTCTGTACTCCACCCAGCAAATCATTTTATGTCATCCTTACTGCCTAACATTTTATGTTAACCTTACTTATAAATGCGAAAGTAACTCTGTCTGTCTGTCGCGCTTTCACGCCAAAACTACTGAACCGATTTAAATTAAATTTGGTACACAGATAGTCTAGAGTCTGAGAAAGGATATAGGCTACTTTTTAATGCGAAAAAGGGTTGTAAGGGGTTGAAAGCGGGGGATGAAAAGTTGTATGGAAGTTTTTAGAGCTAGAAGCTTGGAACTTATTTTTTAGGGTTGATTCGATATGTCGCAGCCAAAAAAGAACTACATTCAAAGCATAAAAAAAATGCTACCCAAAGACACTATTCCACGCGGATGAAGTCGCGGGCACAGCTAGTAATATATAAAAATGTCAGTGTCATATACACTTCTGTCTACTAGAAATATGACCATATGGCATCATCCTCTTTTCAGAAGAAAGTCCTCCACTGCTGGATATAGGCTTCCAAGAGTCACCACACTGACCTCTCCTGAGCACTCAGAGGTCCTAGGGCGAGTTTTACAATGTTAACGTAAACATCAATTAGTATTGAAACGAGAGATGCCATGAATAGTGATTTTGCCGAATACCGAATATCCGGCTAGGCTCTCGACCGAGGCGACGAATATTCGGCGACACTTAAACTGTTACAATGTCAATTAAGTGATCAATATTATTCGTTTCTTTTTCATGATTGGATATTCGGTATTCGACTGAATGGATCGCAATATTCGGCCGAATACCGAATAGTGGAAAAAGTAGCCGAAGAGGCCGAATACTGAATAGTTGCCGAATATTTGTGGCATCTCTATTTGAAACTCGATAAGTGCAGTCTGGTGACGATAACGGAAACCCCCTTCTTTTATATACAAATTGACATAGGAGAACGATAACATACCGCTATTGAGTACATTTTTACTCGCACTCAGAGTACAGAAAGAGGAGGAGCTCGTGGCTAAATATTAACAGCCGCATGGATCGATCTTTAAGGTTAAGCAACGCCTGCCGAGGTTGGTCTGTAGATGGGTGACCATCTTAACATACCGAGACTCCTCCGTGCCTCGGAAAGCACGTTAAGCCGTTGGTCCCGGGTGTCATTTGTAGATCTTTGGCAGTCGTTACGGATAGTCAGAAGCCAGATAATCTGACACCAGTCTTGCCAAGGAGTACCGTGTTACCCAGTTAATGGGTTGTGGAGGTCTGGTAGGCAGCCACTCAACGTAAAATACTGGTATTCAGCTGAATCCGGTTGGACTGGAAGCCGACCCCAATATAATTGGGAAAAGGCTAGGCAGAGGCAGACTAAGAGTACAGAAAAAGAGAGAACGCGTCGTAAACACCACGAGGCCAGTGCGGCTTGGTAGTTGAAACATCATGATCAGCCTATAGCAGTCCACTGCTGGACACAGGCCTCTCCTAGTGCACGCCATTCAACTCGTCCAGCTGCTACCAGCCACCCTGCGAAGATCCTCGCTCCACCTAGCCTGAGGGCGTTCTACCTTACGTTTGCCGATTTACGGTCTCCACTCAAGAACTCGTCTACCCCAACGGTCATTGGTTCCATGGCTAATATGGCCGGTCCATTGCCACTTCACATTCCCATCACTTCCCGTGGGTGTCGTAAGAGGCGACTAAGGGACTCACCAGAGAATGGGCAACAGTATTCTCTGTGCATTGCAACAGCTACACTGCGATCGCCAACCCGCCTGCCAAGCGTGGCGATTATGGCAAACCTCCCTCTCCCTCGGGGAAGGCCTATTCCCAGCAGTGGACGTCTTTCGGCTGATATGATGATGATAATTGCCACTTTGGTTCTCTGTCGGATCACTTCGTTGCAGATTCGATTCCTCAAACAAACTCCAAGCACAGCCATTTCCATAGCTCGCTGTGCGACCTTGAATATATAATAATATCTTGGGACAACTCACACACGGTCATCTGATCCCAAACTAGGCAGAGCCTGTGCTATGGCAACCAGACAACTGATAAACATACTTATATATTTCTAAATACATACATATTATAGACAAATTACACCTAGACACAGAAAAAATGATCATGCTCATCACACAGAGATTTGTCCTGAGTGGGAATCGAACCCACGACCTCCGGTTTAGCAGTCAGGGTCACTAACCAGTCGACCAACAGGCCTATATGAACAAGCCGTACCGTGAGTTTCAATCCACGTTTCGGTTCAGTTGAAACATGAATCTTGCCAAATAATAAAATATAGTAGGTGCGGAACCATTAGTGATTTTCTATTCTTGGTACTGGCCAATTTTAGCAGTTTCACCTTTGACCGCTTATTGTAGCGGTCATTAAGAGGCCCGTGTCTGGTATTATGACAAATAGTACATGATCTGTAACATCACGCTAATAGTTTCAAGAGGGGTAGACAGGGTACTGTACGGTATGGTGTCGGACGTAAAAGAATAGCACCATCCCATCTCTTCCCGTGGGTGTCGTAAGGGACTCACCAGAGAATGGGCAGCAGCATTCTCTGTACATTGCAACAGCTACACTGCGATCACCAACCAGCCTGCCAAGCTTGGCGATTATGGCAACCCCCTCCCCCCCTTGGGG
>NDFZ01004560.1:83758-109144 GCA_002192655.3 Mamestra configurata
TATGTCCAGCAGTGAGCGTCTTTCGGCTGGTATGATGATGATGAGACAGCGGTATCAAGTAGGGGCATATTTCACCAGTTATGAGTCAGGCCCAGAGGAGCTCGTGGCTAAATAATGCCAGCCGCACTGGTCGATCTTTAAAGTTAAGCCACGTTTGCCGAGGTCGGTCTGTGGATGGGTGACCGTGATGCATTACGTACTCCTCCGAGACTCCTTCGTACATCGGAAAGCACGTAATTATTAACCATTAGTACCGGGTGCCATTTGAAGATCTTTTTCAGTCATAACGTTACAGGTAGGCAGCACGGGGCCCGTTAGGGCCAGAGCCTGCCAAGGTTGCGGAAATTGTTTGAAAGAGTCACCGCGGCCCTGGAAACCAAAGGGTTTTAGAAGGAATACGGATTGGGAACAGGCTAGGCAGATTGATTTTTATGGGGTCAGCATACTGCCATAGATTAGGAAGTAATCCTGACTCCGGGCTGTTGCCGGAATGTACAAAAAAAACACTACAAAGCTTAAAACAACTTTAATTTTGGAAGTCGGTGTTTCTGGTGTGGTTTCTTCCTGTTCTGACACCGACTTCCAAAATTGTGGTTTTTATTTGGAAGTCAGTTGTATTTTTTTGTAAAATAGTTATACATTTTTCGTGTACCCCGAGAAATTCCAACAAGTCCATGTCAATTTAATTGTTTCTCTCCAAAGTTCTACATTAAATCTTTACGATAAATAAACATTTAGGGATCATTTCAGAATAACAACCCTTCGAACCTTGATAAACTCCTTCTTTTTTGAAGTCGTTTAAAAACTCACATGCCATGTAAATTTTGCATTACGCTTGAATAATTCCTCTATGGTATACGGAGAGTATTAGTGGACGCACATTCCATAAGTCATAAGTATCCATATCTCATTGTTAATTGCGAACTCTTGGCCGAAACCAAGCATTTTCTGATGGAAAACATTATAACACTGAAAAAAAAAAAAGAAAAAATAAGGAAATCAAATTCAGAAAACCAGACTCGACTTTGCAACTATTACACTGACGAGGCTTATTCTGTACCCTTCCTTACTTCTAACAGGTAAATAAAGTCATACAAAATTACATTACAAGTGACCGTCACATAAAATAGTTAAATAGAAATAAATTATGAATCACCCTCTTATCTAATACCTAAGTAAAAATAAATTATTAATCACCCTTCAAAAATCTAGTTTCTAATAGGGCAAACCATATAATATACCCTAAAATAAAAGGGCCTGATAATATACCCTATTTTCTTGACCCTATGACTATCTATTAAAAAATAGACAAATAGAAATAGAAGTTGATAGACGAACCCTAAATTATAATTTCAAATAATATTCAAATTAGAAAAAAGTTCACATAGTCTTCATTTAAATTCACCCTATTTTACATTTAAATTTAAATCTTACCTGTTTGCTTGTACAAGTTTTATTTAAATGATGGGAGTAACCTTGGAGACCTGGAAGGTCAACTTTTAGCCCTTTTGATAAAGATTAGGGTAGTTTAAGGTCATCAAGGTCAGTTTGTCACTTTTCTAAAGAAGGGTTAAATAGAATGAAGATACATATTAATTTATTAATACTGTTACTAAAGCGGGTTTTTTTTTGCACGCTGACTTGGGAGTTTCTTTTCGCAGTTTTGTGTATAGATAAGATAATAATATCTTAAATTGGTACTGGACCATATCTTGTGACACGCCGCAAAGAATTGGCGTACTAAGTAAAGCAAATAAATCCATATATATCATTTTATATTAACTTTTTTGAAGACTACGATAAAATAGATGCCTGACTAAAGTGACGGCGTATTGCGTTCATCATCTGCCCCGTCTTCTTCCGACTATGTTGTGGTCGGGTGCGGTCTATTCGCAACTTAATTTATTTATATCAACTAACGGTAGATGTACTATGTAGCTCGTGGCTAAATAAAAGCAGCTGTACGTGGGTCTGTGGATGGGTGAACATCTTAACATATCAAGACTTCTCCATGTCTCAGAAAGCACACTAAGCCGTTGGTCTCGGCTGTCATTTGTACATCTTTGCCTGTCGGTACGGAGTGTCAGAAGACAGAAAATCTGGCACCATTCTTGCCAAGAAGTACCGCTGTCATTGGAAGATCTTTGACAGTCATATCGTGTTGACCAGTTAATGGGTTGTGGAAGTCAGAAAGGCAGTCGCTCCACGTAAAATACTAATATTCCACTGAATTCGGTTTGATTGGAAGCCGACCTCAATATAGTTGGTAAAAGGCTAGGCAGATGATACACTAACGATATTTATACTATGTGGCCTGCCAGGGTTGCGGAATGCGTTCGAAAGAGTCACCGCGGCCTTGGAACGCAAAGGGCTTCAGAAGGAACACGGATGGGTTTTAGTCAGTAAGAGTCTGATACGCTCTTCTGCTCCACCCAGAGCGGAACAAGTCATTTGATGATTTCCCATCATTAAAAAAAATGTAGTGGTGTGGTAATGCATGAAAATGACATAATAAATCTACCAATCAATTACATTTTCAGAAAATGCAAGGTTATAGATACTATAATTTGTCTTTCCATACCACGTGGAAAGATACTGACACATTAGGGCATTTGGGTTACACATAAATTTATCTTTCAACACTTTACATTCAAATGTAAAATGGGGTGAATTTAAATGAACCTCATGAGAACTTCTATTTCATTAACATATTTTATATTATTCTATTTGGCTAGTGTCCAATAGGGTTGCCCTATTTCTATTTGATTTGTTAGATAGGTCATAGATCATTGTAATAGATAGGGGTACACTGTGGATAGGGGAATAAAACATAGAGTATGTGGCTTTAACCCTCATTGACATTTACATAAATCTATTCTACACAGACGGTTCATCATTCTTGCTTTTATACAAATTTATTCGGCAAACTGACATAAAAGTCAGACCACCTGTTTCTCCCAAGGTCTTCCTAGACAGGTCACTGGACCTATGCCCAGACATGTTGCAACATGTACTATGCTACAAACATACTGTTCTAAACCTGACCAGACGATATGGCACCTTTTTAGATGGCTGGTCATAGTAACATAGAACACGGAGCGCCCGTGCCGGCAACTAGAGATATCACACTAGCACACTAATATTATAAGGGCGAAAGTTTGTGAGTGTGTGTGTATGTTTCTTACTTCTTCACGCGCAAACGGCTGGATCGATTTAGATGAAATTTGGTATTGAGATTGTTTGAATCCCGGGAAAGGACATAGGATAGTAGTAGTTTTATAATCTTTCGGAGTTTGCCATTTTCCGGTGACAACTACAATCAAAATCTACATGAACCAATACTTATTTGAAAGATATTACTTAAATAATAAAATCATTCTGCCTGTCTTTTCCCAGCGAATGTTATCGACTACCATTTCAACCGGATGTAACTGAGTACCAGTGTGTTGCATGGAGCGACTGCCTATCAGATCTCCACAACCCAGTAAGTGGGCAACACGATATCCGAAACGACTCTCAAAGATCTTCCAATGACAGCGGTGGCCGACTGCTTGACGTGCTTTTTGAGGCACGGAGGAGTTTCAGCATGTCATGGACGGTCACCCATCCACAAACCGACCTCGGCAAGCGTTGCTTAACCTCGAAGATTAGTCCGTGCGGCTTTTATTTGGCCATGAGCTCCTTTTCTTTGTATGTTTCTAGCCGTGTCCGCCATTAAGTTTCTTTGGTCTGTGGTTCACAAGTTCACATTATTAGTGCGTGGGTAGACGGCTCGGTTCTGACTGACAAATTAGTGTGGACGAGAATGGTGTGATTTTTGAGACGATTGTTTAAATTCAGAACACGTGTTTTGGGCATTTGCTAGTCTTTAGAAATTGGATTTTTAGAAGAAACTAGTAGCCCGCCCCGGCTTCGCCCAGATGTATATTTTTATTTTCCAAGTTTTCTTTCATAAGAACCTTCTCCTGACAATAACAAACTGAACGAAAAAAAATAGCGAAATTGGTCCAGCCGTTCACGCGTGATGCCGTGACCAAGGGGAATAGGGATTCATTTTTATATAATAACTAGTGGATCACCCCGGCTTCGCCCGGATTTTAATGTTTTTGAAAATGTTCTTTCATAAAAACCTTCTGCTGACAATAAAAAATACAACAAAAAAGGAATTAGCTAAATTGCTCTAGCCGTTCTCGAGTTATGCACTTAGCAACACATTTAGCGATTCATTTTTATTATATAGATAAGATATGTAGATACGATTTTGGTCTGAAGAAGAATTTGCCTGGCTCGTTGTTCTGGTAGTCGCAAAGTACTGCTAAAAATGTTTCTCGGGTTGGGCAAAGTGTTATTGTTTTTTCCGCCTCGTTTTTTTTTGTAAGTATTATAAGTTGATGGTAATAGGCTAACCCTATATTACAATGCCAGGAACCTCTGCCTTAATCTTCGTGGAATATATGTGTTTGATTACCTATGTTGTGGCTTTTAAATGTACCTATGAAGGTCCTTCACAACGTCGAGAAAAAAAAAAAAATGTTATTTAGTACACTGACCATGGTGTAGTCTTTTTAACACAGAGGTTGACTGGTTAAGGCCTTGGTGCACTAGCGGCCTGTCTCAAAAACGTATCTACCTTTAACCAACTGTCAACGTTTCCAAACGTCTTTTATAATGCGCACAGCAAAGGAGTGGAACTCTCTGCCTGCGTCTGTGTTTCCGAACGCATACGACCCTAATCTCTTCAAAATTAGAGTGAACAGGCTTCTTCTGGGTAAGCTCGCTCCATCGTCGACTTTGTCTCTGTCATCTATGACCTAGACTAGAGTCAAGAGCAAACCCATATTAAATAAAAAAAAAAAANTTGCAGCCACCTTTGGGATGGCTCAGCTAAATACCAACTTGCCGCGCTTGACTCGGTGGAACACAGAGCTAAAAGGCTCATTGGCGACGTAAGACTGGTGGATGCCAAGCTTCACAGCTTGGCTCATCGCCGCAAGGTTGCCTGCTTGTCGGTCTTCTACAGATTGTACTTCGGGGAGAGTGTCCAGGAACTCCACGATCTCATCCCACCGGCCCCCTTCTACCATCGGACATCTAGACGCACTGCAAGTTACCATCCCTACCTTGTTGCTATTCCACCAATTCGCACTAAACGTTTCCAAACGTCTTTTATAATGCGCACAGCAAAGGAGTGGAACTCTCTGCCTGCGTCTGTGTTTCCGAACGCATACGACCCTAATCTCTTCAAAATTAGAGTGAACAGGCTTCTTCTGGGTAAGCTCGCTCCATCGTCGACTTTGTCTCTGTCATCTATGACCTAGACTAGAGTCAAGAGCAAACCAATATTAAATTTAAAAAAAATTAGCTAGTGTTGGTAGCTAATTTGACAGTTGGTCAAAGGTCGAAGGTCAAACGCTAATGAGCCCGATAGTCCGTTTATGTTCCACTTCAGTACATGAGGTAAAAAACTGAAAAAAGTTGGAATAACTCATAAAGAATGTTGTTTTTGAATTTTAATAAGTAGTAAATGTTGTGCCTTTGTATCTGAACGATCGCTTCTTACAAACTTTTCTATTTTATTTAGTTTACTGTCAGAACCGACTTCCAGACAACGTTGCTGTATTTTTAATAGTATTTACAAAAGTTTTCCGAAAAAGGGCATCGCGATACTAACACAACAATCTTGTTATCTCTCCAATGTTATGCTGTATTCATTTTCTCTTTAGTTAGTCACACTGTCACATGTCAGTGAGGACCGTGTGAGTAGGCACTTACATCAATTTCAAAATTCAACACAGAAATGACAAACCTGTTTATTGAATGTTCAGGAATTATTTTTGTTAACGAATCTGGGGGGCTACTCTCTAAACCCGAAGTATTAATACCAAAAAAAAACTGGCCAATTGCAAGTTGGACTTGCACACGAAGGGTTCCGTACAATAAGCCGAAAAAAAACATGTTTCTTGTATGAAAATAAATATAATTAAAAATAAAAGGGGGCCCCCCCTTTTATTTTTAATTATATTTATTTTTTATTGGTTGTATTATAGCGGCAACAGAAATACATCATCTGTGAAAATTCCAACTGTCTATCTACCACGGTTCATGAGATACAGCCTGGTGACAGACAGACGGACAGTGGAGTCTTAGTAATAGGGTTCCATTTTTACCCTTTGGGTAACGGAGCCCTAAAAACGAATAAAATAAAAATTAATGAGTTACCATTTGATAATTTATATTTGTGAATACATGAAACTCATGTAATACTGATAAAAATCAAAAGTGCCTTGTAGATAGTTTTGTTATTACAGAAGAATAAACCTAAGTTGTATTATAGGTAACGTGTTTGCCCATCTCTCCTGCGTTAAAGCGTGAAGTTCCCAGTAGGAAGGTGACGCAATAACCACGCCCTTCCAGCGTCAACCGATTGAATAATAACAACCAAAATTTTGTATCCACGTCTGTGTGGCAGTACGATGGAAGATTTGACGTTTTGATAAATGTCTAGGTAGAGGGGAGGTACTTAATTGATGTTTCTTGGAATATTTCTTATTTAACTTGAGTAGGTACTTATTCTTTCAGAAAATTCAGTTATTTTCTTATTAATTCTTTTCATGCGATTTTTGTATTTATTTAAAAGTACGTGAAAAACATCGCAAATTAGGAAATCAAAAGCGTGCACTTTAAATCGAATGGTAATATTTCAAATAATAAATAAAACAAGTAGGTTAAAAAAAAGAAAAACACAGACATTAATAAAAAATATATATACAAACGTTCAATCGAGTGAAAAATAAATATTGTTACCAACTCAAATTGGTAAATTGTTCATCAAACTTACTTACTGTTCAACATGAGTGCTCTTAAATTAATAACACTTCTTTTAGAAATATCCTCAGTAAAACCATTAGGCAACTTTGGAAGCTACCCACACTAATACTGGGAAAGCTACAACAATCTGTCAAATTCTTTAATAGATTTTCAACTTTATTATTAGAGTATTAGGTTCAAGGTTGAAAATTTGACAGATTCGGATAGCATGATGTGCCTAACTAGAAAATTTTGTATTCACTCTTTGAATTAAGTTGTCGTAGGTTCCTCCAAAAAACGGTATTGGTTGTACACCTACCACATATAGTCTTTATAACCGAAAGGTGTTGGTAGAGAATGCCTTGATGCATTAAGTCCGCCCATGTACCACTATAAGTTTAAATAAATAATAATAAATAAATAAAAAGTCAGTTGACAGTAACAACTAGATAAACAGTAAATCTTGCAGTTATCTAACTTTCCTGGCTTCACGACATGATATAGCGTAGAATGTCGATTTGTTAACAGCGTTCTTAGACAACATTTCAATCAACAATCTCTAGGGAAAGGACACCTCAATCAGAAGGGTAAAAACGATGTGAACTGTCTTTATTAGCGATCTATGCATTTATAGTAAATGTCTGTCGACATAGTTTTGCATTTAAAACAAGCACTTTAGTAAAAAATTAAGTAAAAAAACCCAAGTTTTTTAAATATCTTTAAAATATTGAAGCAGTTTAAAAAGACTACTGACCGGGCATTAGTAACGGTAAACAAAATAATTTGTGCAATTTAGCACTTTTAAAAGGAGTGATTAATCAAAAAAATAATTATTCTACGTAGTTTTATATTTCAGCAATATAAATTTATTTTTTCCAAAATAATACTCCTATTTTCACAACTAAAAAACGAATTATTCTTATAGTGACCAAATTCCTTCAAACCCTTAAAAACTGAGTTAGTAAAAAGTACAAAAAACGCTGATTACAAAAAAAAACCTTAATCTCATAAACTTTTACTAAAACTCAGTCTCTACCCAAAAGCCAGACATTTCTCCCAAAACCCGAGTCCCCTCGTTACACAACAACATAAGAGCATGTGTACGCTAAACTAAGCAAACAATAAGGCCCGCCGCACACTGCCAGACTGGTTTTTTGTCGCAGACGCAGAAAAAATCGTCTACTAACGATAATGTGTGGCTGGCGTTATTATTACTACGGCTTTACGAGCCGTTTGCATGTGTTTAGTATTATTAGCGAGTCGGGGACGAGTACAATTGTAGATTTTGAGGAATGAAATTTGTAAGGATATTTTTGACATTTGATAGAATGGGAGCTCTAGAGATAGGTGGCTACATAATAACAGCCCTCCGGATCGATTTTCGAGGTTAAGCAATGCTTGCCGAGGTCGGTGTGTGGATGGGTGACCGTCCATTTCACACCGAGACTCTTCCGTGTCTCGTTAAGTATGTTAAGTCGATGGTCGTTATGGAATAGGCAGACGCAGTAACCTAAAAAACAAGGGGTTGCACTCCGGGAGTGCCGGCAGAAGTGAAAACTTGAACATTAACGTTGTGCATTTTTGATATTTTGCGTATATAAAATATATTCATTTTGGGGCGGTCTACTCTCCCTCCGTTTTACGAATGTTTGATCCGGTCACGTGTCCTGACGCGAGTTTAACATTTTTTACCCATTCCAAAAAGTGCACAATGCCGCTAAAGAAGTTTTCTCTTCAAAAATCCGATGCCAGCCTTGCTTGTCAAGGGGAACCGCATTATATATCACTCAGTTACTGGGTATGAGAAATACTGGTAATTATTACCAAGACTTTGTAGAGCTTTTATTTGGAAATCGGTTGTATTTTTTTGAAAAAAATTTTTTTATAAATTAGATTTTTTCCATTTTTTTTTGTTTTTTTTTTATATTTATTTACTTAAATGTAGTGGAAGGACCAATGTTGTGTTGTATAAGGTCTTTCTACTTGTTTGTTTGTTTTCTTGTTTTAGATAACTAATTGTGTGTCTAGAAATAACAAAATTAAAATTGATTCAGTAATTGTAACAGCTTTTCAATTTAGGTACAGTTTTTCTTGTAGTTTTACGAGCTGCTAAACCTAAAAAAAATGTGTTTTAAATTAATTTTAATTCAAGTGGCATTGTATAAAGAACAAAAGCCGTACTTACCTTTTCTAATGAGATTGGTGCAACCGCTTACATATAAATTAAGATTTCAAATTGAGACTGATTTCGTATAAAGTTATTTATGTAAGAGTACATTGACCCCGAATTTCAGTCACACTGAAGTGACAAATTATGACTGCACCGAAATATCTTCGATCAGAATAAATCTCTTCACAAAATATCGAAACTCGTTCAGAAGTTTCGAGATACGCAACTCACGAAATAACATAAAAAATCTCCCCAACTCCTAATAATTTATTCCCCATGCATCCTTACATAGACCCAGAAACCCATAACCACATAGAAATAGATAAGATACAGAAAAAATATGCCCAAACGAAATTCCGCTCTCTGATTGGCTGACCCTTTTTTTCTAGTAGGGCCCCCCTCACTTCTTCGAACCTTGTCTAGGATAGTTCAAACTGGTTTAAGGGCTTTGCTCGGCCAATCGTGAAAGAGGTTCTTATTTACTTTGTTAAGCAAATGTTTAACTTAACTGTGTGATATCTATGCATTTCGTCTTGGGTTTCTATGAATTATTTTTAACTGACTTTGAAGAAAAAAGGGTTAAGTTTTTTACGTGTGATTTTTTTTAATGTGGTATGATCTTGTGTGATAGTCGAGCGTACTTTTTAGGGTTCCGTAGTCAACAAGGAACCTTTATAGTTTCGCCATGTCCGTCTGTCTGTCCGTCCGCGGTTTTGCTCAGAGACGCTTAGTACTCGAAAGTTGGAATTTGGTATGGGTATACATATTAAACACGTCTACAAAATGGTAAAATAAAATCTTGAAAAAAAAATGTTTTATCGTCTCTCCCATGGTGTGATATGTCGTTGGATAGGTAATTTAAAAATATTGAGGGTGTGCTAAAACCATTTGTCCAACCAAGGATCCGTTTACGAAATATTAAGCTTTAAAGCGCGAATTTTTGTTAGAGTCAAGTGTCCGTGTGTTTTTGGAACTTGAAAAATTCATGGTTGTATACTACTGCCATGATTTTTTTCATGATATCAAGAATTTAGAAGGAAAACTATCACTGCTACCTAAGCTTAACGAGTTAATGAGTAATAGTCGACAAACTAAAAAAAAATCTCATCTTCTATGGAATTACCATAGAAAATGACTTAAAACCAAGTGCATTTATAACTTTGTAATGTACCTAATAATTAAGTACATTTTACTATTTTTCTGGCATGGTTTAGGAGTCGGGTTACTACGGAACCCTACACTGTGCGTGGTCCGACATGCACTTGTCGTTTTTTTTTTTGTTAGTTGCTGAATTACGAGATGTTTAATTTTTTTTTGTTTAGTAGTGTTTCAAAGTTTTTAGTAGACTCATTTCATGGACTACAAAAAATAAATTTTTGGTATAGCTCCGGAAGTGCCTTTGATTTTTTTTGGCACAAATTTCCCAATTTTTTTTCTGTTTGAAGTTTTTTTTTTTTTTTTCTTTCTTTGTTAGTAAACGAAGAGAGGTGCCAAATAGCGTGTCGTAAAAAGGAATTAAATGAAGATTGAGCTGGCAACTGGTGGCATGCTTCCAAACTCATTTATTTGGATATTCGTGTACTCAACTGCTGAGTGATTAAGACTCAAAATATGCATGTGCAGTGTTCGTAAAGTAAAGAGCCTAAATTCGTTTTAAAGATGGAGAATATAAGAGAACGGTAGACCATCCTTTTTTGTGGATGGATAATCGTCAAATGTCTTCTCCCACTGTGGAGGGAGCGGGAGGGAGTGTCAGACTCTTACTGACTAAAATCCATCCGTGTTCCTTCTAAAGCCCTTTGCGTTCCAGGGCAGCGGTGACTCATTCGAACAATTCCGCAATCCTGGCACGGCAGACCACCTTTTGGATGGGATATCATCAAATGACTTCTTCCGCTCTAGGTCGAGCAGAAGGGAGTTTCAGACTTACTGACTAAAACCCATCCGTGTTCCTTCTAAAGCCCTTTGCGTTCCAGGGCCGCGGTGACTCATTCGAACAATTCCGCAAGCCTGGCACGGCAGACCACCCTACGGCATATATTTGCTTCGTATAACTCAGCGATACCGATTTTCATAAAGTACAATTGATTCTTTTGGTAGTTTTAAATTCATTTGCCATCGTGTCTCGTGGTCAATCTAGGAAAATTAACTAAAATATCAATGGACTTTTGACAGTCGCAATCGCCACCATAGTAATGATCTTAGTATCAAATACGTTTAAGGAATACTTTCATTGAGCGTGCAGCTAAAGATGCATTTCCTGATAGCTACAACCTGGGAGTCTTTAAGTCAAGAGTGAATAGGTTACTTCTAGGCAAGCGTGCTCCATCGTCGACCACATCATCGCTTACCATCAGGAGATTCAACGCGAGCATAACAATAATAATTAAAATTTAAAAAAAAACGTAAAAGTGCAGCCACACTCGGCAACTCCTGCGTCACATCGCGACACGTGCTCCGACCGTCTGAGCCAGCCATTACACGTGTCGAGGCCTATTTCGGACACGTTCAGCCTCATTTCTATTTAGAGGCGCAATAACTCATAACAGAAACAGGCCAGTATTAGCATGCCAAAGTAGGTACGTAGTTGTTATCAGCAGTGATAACGGCTTATCATTTGGGGCGCCGGATCGTCTAACGTTTGGTATGATAACAACTGTTTAGGAAGGAGGGTTGGCAGAGAAGTGGAAGAGATTAGTTTTGGTGATAATAGGTACCTATACATGTAACCGATCTTGTATTTTTTTTAAATCAGCCTGTATACAGGTAGAAATTTAATAAAATAAACAAAATCACCATCCACCCACCAGCCTAGCCTTGACCCAACTATATTGGGGTCGGCTTCCAGTCAAACCGGATTCAGCTGAATACCAGTATTTTACGTGGAGCGGCTGCCTACTAGACCTCCACAATTCGTAAACTGTGTAACACGGTACTCCTTGGCAAGACTGGTGTCAGATTTTTTGGCTTCTGACAATACGTAACGTCGGATTTATTCAAATTTAAATTATTTTATGAAAATCAGGATGAGGATCTTTTAAAGTCTAGCATTTTTTAACGTCTAGAGAAATAAGAAACAGTCCATAAAAAAAAAACAATAAATGTAGAAGAACATACATACATATATAATATATATATAAACAAACAAACAAATAAAAACATACGAATTATGTCTGCGTTTCCCAATCGGAAACAAATGTATTGGGACGAGCATGTAGCCCTTAACCAAGCGCAAATCAAGTTGTTATAGTGGCAATAGAAATATACACTCTGTGAAAATGTCAACTGTCTTGTTTGTGTCTATATTGTTCTTGAAACACAGCCCACTGTCAGACAGACGGTCGGACGGACGGACAGCGGAGGCTTAGTTATAGAAAAAACGCATCGTTTGACGCTGGTATCATATAACTAGTTGTAGTAGTTGAACTGGCGCTAAAGTAGCAAAATTAAATCTTCAATTCGTATCATTTTGCCACTTTTGAGTTGGGTATTTTACTGAAAACATCAAATTATTCCGTTCGTTACCGGTGCCAGGATGAGTAGTGGACTTTTTTCAGATGCGAAGCTAGCAATTTCTCCGCGTGTCCATCCGTAGCACACATTTCTTGCACACATCCCTCGCATACATCTCTCGGCGCCCATCCTACGCTTGTTTTGTACGTACGTACAAAAACCTCGCTCCGCTAAGCCGTTTCCACCGGAGCTACGAAGAGCGAGGCTAGTTAAATGAAGCGATTCTATTGGTTCTTAACAAACACATCCCTCGCTACGCATGCTCGCACATCTCTTGTGGAAACGCACCCTTAATCAGTCAACAGTTTGAAACTGTGGCGACAGTGGCTCTATTAAAAATTGAAAAAAAAAAACAAATATGCAAAAAAAAGGTTACCGCTTAAAAAGGTTATATAATAATAATCTATATCTATGTTGCTCTTCTGACATAAATTGCTTACAGATAGAAATCAACACTAAAAAGTCTATTATCTATGACCATAATACCTTGAACTGTCAGGGTGGCGCTGCTTGTCGAGCAAACTGTAAAATTCCAGTACATTTATGGTTTAGTTCCAGAAATTGCCGCGTGTCAAAGAATCGCTATAGGTAAATGTTATCAATAAGTGATCATTTTCTTAACAATAGGTTTTTTGTTATCATTTCCATATTAAAGATAAGTTGTAGTGTTGGGGAATTGTACTGAATATAAGTATTTGAATAGATAGTCGATTTTTTAGAAAGAATTTTCAATTTTCATCTTCAAAATCGCCATCACATCAAAATATTTTGATGCTATTTGTGTACTACTCTTGCGCCATCCCATCTTCCTAGCTCTTCGTGCTGTGCTGGCGCTGCCGCTGCGGCTGCAGAGAACCTCAAGCGGCGGAAATATAATAAACTTGTTGGTAGTTATATTTTCGAGCCGTTTGGGGTTGAAACTCTCGGGTCTTGGGGTCCGAGTGCACATAACTTATTTAAAGATCTCTCAAGGCGCTTAGTTGACACTTCACGTGACCCAAGGGCTGGCTTTTACCTTGGTCAAAGAATAAGCATTGCCATACAACGTGGCAATGCCGCCAGTCTTTTGGGTACACTTCCAGTCGACAGCGATGCGGATGAATTTTTTGACGCCATATTTTAGGGTTTATTTAGTTAGGAGATTTTATTTTTATTTCTAGTGTATATAGTTAGTTAAGTANGATACTCTTGCGCCATCCCATCTTCCTAGCTCTTCGTGCTGTGCTGGCGCTGCCGCTGCGGCTGCAGAGAACCTCAAGCGGCGGAAATATAATAAACTTGTTGGTAGTTATATTTTCGAGCCGTTTGGGGTTGAAACTCTCGGGTCTTGGGGTCCGAGTGCACATAACTTATTTAAAGATCTCTCAAGGCGCTTAGTTGACACTTCACGTGACCCAAGGGCTGGCTTTTACCTTGGTCAAAGAATAAGCATTGCCATAAAACGTGGCAATGCCGCCAGTCTTTTGGGTACACTTCCAGTCGACAGCGATGCGGATGAATTTTTTGACGCCATATTTTAGGGTTAATTTAGTTAGGAGTTTTTATTTTTATTTCTAGTGTATATTGTTAGTTTTGATGCTAGTGGGAAAAGTTTGTCAATACTGCCGCGGCGAAGTAGACGCCGAGCCGGGGGCGAGGCCGTTTAGGAGCCGAGAAACTGCAATCGAAAATTCCCAGTCGTCCCCACATGGATTGCCACCTGGTGGCAATCGGGAATAAAATTGTTAAAAAACCTCATCGCTGTCTGTCTTACGCCCGCGATGAGGTGGTTGGCGGTCAGACTTTTCCAATGTTTCGTTTGCCGCAGTGTACAGCGACTTGAAGTGGGGGCAATAACTTCCCAGTCGCCACTCGGTGGCAACTGGGAATTTTATTCCCCGTTGCTACCTGGTGGCAATCCATGTCGGGGCGTCTGGGAGTATTCGACTGCAATGACAAATGCCTACGTGCATCAAACGGGCTGCCGGCCAAGAGCCTGGTGTGATAAATACAATGAATTCAACGACGGTTGGCGCAGTGGTAGAGCGATCTGCGCTGCGTGTCGTGGGTTCAATTCCCGCACGGAACAAATATTTGTATGTCTTACAGAAAGTTGTATTTCAGTTTGTCTGTTTGTAAACGGACCCACAATACAAGAGAAATTCCTAGTGTGGGGCAAAACTTAAAAAAAAAATTAACAATCGAATAGGTGACGGAGTTTTCCGCACTAATGCGAAATACACTTCATATCGTGCCTAAAAGCAGTGGTAGGTTCGAGTGAGTGAGTTGAATTTTTTTTTTTTACTTTTTTGCCTAATGTCTTGACTTCCTTTGAAGTCTTGAGGCCCTCCCGCCTCATGGTTAAATTAAAAAATGCAGATTTGCCAGATCTCCAAGGTCTAGCAACAGTTGCTGAGATATGCCCGTGGGTGACCCATCCATTGTAAGTTTATGTCAAATAATATATATATATGTCACCGGAAAATTGCAAACAAATATTGTAATAAATCTTGATTAGATTATTATTTCTCGATATATTATGAAAAAATCGTTTTGTATACAATAAATCCTATCCAAATTCAATAGTTTCGAATATATCCGTGTCTCATTAAGTTAAAATAGTTTACAATTTCACGCGATATTTTACAATCTTACGGCGTCTGCAATTTCCCGGTGACATACAAAATTACTCGTTTCACGGTACGTGTTTACACGAGTCAATATCTTCGTGTAAACGGTCCCTCATTCATGGAAACTCATTTTATTGTCAAACATGGGACATGGCAGTTGACACAATCAAACGGCAATTTATTAATTAAGCTAACAGATTAATTAGTTGAGCAAGTGTAGTTCTAATAGAGAATAATAGATTTTTAACTAACAAACTATATTTTAAATTAAATAGGTCAAAGGTAACGGGACTGCCTGCCTGTTGGTCTATGTCTGTTCTGGGACAATTAATACTCTTTGAACATACGATCTTGGATCTCTAGAGACATTCCATGATCGTTAACTATGAAATATGATAAAAACAATTGCGAATCACTTTTTACTAGTATTGAAAAGTAAACGTGTGCGTCTCGGGACGGCCAACAGAAGTGATAACTTAAACTAATCTACGAGTAAGTTGAACTATTTAATATGGGAAGCGTCTGTCCGAAATACGACTAGCGCTGTGGGTTAGAGTGAGAGAGGAAGAGCCTGCCTACCGCTGCCGTATGCGTGAGAGAAAGGGAAGCCAGACAGACTGGCGCCGTAACGCGTTACGTTACGAAGCGGTTTACCCTCCCATAACAAGTTATCACTTCAAAAATATATATATATATATATATATAAAATTAAAATATTAAAATATAAGTAATACTTATTTTTTAATTTTCGGCTCAGTTGTCAATAAGGGGGGAAGGTCAATTTAAATTCATTTTCCATATCTTCTGGTCCGGCTACGTCTTCCGGTATGCGGTCGCCACTCCAGAATTTTTAGGCCCCAACGACCATCTGTTCTGCGAGCAATGTGCCCTGCCCACTGCCACTTCAGTTTGGCGATCCTTCGGGCTATGTCGGTAACCTTGGTTCACTTGCGGATATCGTCATTCCTATTCGATCACGCAAGGAATCTCCGAGCATTGCACTCTCCATTATTACCCTTTGGGTGACTTTAAGCCTTCTGATGAGGCATAGTCGAATATTATTTGAATCGATTTTCGTTGATTCCATATCGATTATCTTGTTATCTCTCCTGTCTTTTCTTTTCATATCTTGTTACCAAAAATCGGTTTTGAATATTTTCTTATCGGACAAAGAAAACTATTGAAACGAATTTTGCCACGAATGTCCTTAACATTCGTGGCTATTTCATAATATTACAGTGTATTTGAGTGGGTACATTTTGACTCTCTGTATTTCTTCAGTGGAGGACTTTATCTGCTTAGAACCTCTTTGAAGTATAATTGTGTATGTGTTTAACTGCAAAATGATTCAATTATAATTTATTCCTCTGTGTGTTGGTTAACGGCCAATGGTGTTATTTTCTCAAGATGGGGATAGTTCAGATTGTCTAAATAGTTTAAAAAAAGCCCAGAACAATACTTATAACGGGTACGTAATGGAATAGGCAATTAAAAAGGTAACTTATTTGAAATACTTATTTGTGTCTGATACTAAATATTCGACACCAATCTGGCGTCCTCGTCTTGTTTTTTTTTTTTAAGATGGGAAATCATCAAATGACTTCTTCCGCTCTGAGTGGAGCGGAAGGGCGAGTCAGACTCTTACTGACTAAGACCCATCCGTGTTCCTTCTAAAGCCCTTTGCGTTCCAGGGCCACGGTGACTCTTTCGAACAAATTCCGCAACCCTGGCAGGCTCTGGCCCTAGCGGGCCCCGTCTTCTATGCTGACATCTCTTTGAGGCGCGCGTGAAACACAACGCGCCATCGACCCGGGCCTGGTAGTGATCGGACAGCGAGCCACCCAACGCTCGCCGTCCGCAGGCCCGGGCGTCCTCGTCTTAGTGAATATATTCTGACTGATATCATCATATCAACCAATTGTCGTCAACTGCTGAACGTAAACTTCTCCCAAAGAGCGCCAACCATCCCGGTCTTGAGCAGTCCGTATCCTTCCGCTGCCAAATCCCCTTCAAATCATCGATCTATCGTGCCGCAGGGCGTCCCACACTACGTTTGCCCATACGCGGTCTCCACTCAAACACATGTTTGCTCCATCAACCGTCTGATTTCTTCGTTTATTTCTCTGGCGAATGACTTCGTTGCGAATTTTATGACTGATATAAATAAACCAAAGTTGCCGAGATCACCAGCCTGTCCCTAGCTGTCCTCCCCCCAGCGACGCCCTAAGCCGAGGCCCGTACCCCACAGGGGGTGCCCTTAGCATGTAGTCGCTTAGTTTGTAAGTTTTTTATAAGCCCTGGCTGGAGGCTTTAATATTATATTAAGGCCACCACAGGCAAGCCCGGTTAAGCAGTCCTTACAGTCTGAACTGGGAGACGCTACTCACAAAAAAAAAGAGGTCACCATCGCATGCCACTATTGCCTGGTCGTGTACCATCCAGCGAAGTTGACACACTTTTTGGACATGTATTACTTTCCTTCTAGCTAGGGGAGTCGGGTTAAAAGTATCGAGCTAAAAGTTCAAAGATCAATGAACTTGTTGCACTCTCCCAACGAGGTTTACTTAAAGGATTTTTCAAGGAGTTTCATTAACAGCTGGAAAAACAACAACAAGTCAATGTCTTGATAATAAGTCCTACTTATTATTCTCCAGCATCCGTTAAATGGACGTTCTCATTTTATGCTACAAAATCATAAATATCGCAGCGTATGTTACATATCTACCTTGTTGCTATTCCACCAATTCACACTAAACGTTTCCAAACGTCTTTTATAATGCGCACAGCAAAGGAGTGGAACTCTCTGCCTGCGTCTGTGTTTCCGAACGCATACAACCCTAATCTCTTCAAAATTAGAGTGAACAGGCTTCTTCTGGGTAAGCTCGCTCCATCGTCGACTTTGTCTCTGTCATCTATGACCTAGACTAGAGCCAAGAGCAAACCCATATTAAGAAAAAAAGAAAAAATATGTATATCAACTAAACGAAATGGCTTATTTTGCTTTCCTGTGACTTTCCAGTGGTATTGTTAGGTGTGGGACCTACCAATGAAAAGTGAAAAATATCATTTTTGGTTGTTTCTTCATATCTAACATCGACTTCCGAAATGAAAGTTTTTCAAGCCAGTTGTATTATTTGTAAAAAAAAGTTTTTTTTTCTATTGAGGCAGTAATTTTGAACGCAAAGTTTAACCAAAACGACCGTCCGTCACCTGTTTTACTGGGATCCAGGTCTGAACTCACTTCCTTCTGCATGGGACTTAAGTTTACTGGCTTAATATGGCTCGATGATGCTACATTCAATCAACTGGATCTCTAATCTCGACCTCTTTGCTATCGGTTATCGGCAAGGGCAGACAAAAGTAATATAATACAAAGGTATCAATATAAAATATCTAGTCGATACAAGGACGATTGCCTGATAAAGTATGACCAGGTGGTTCACGAAATTTGGCGATATAATACAGTGCTGTGTGTCGGACGTAAAAGAATAGCACCATCCCATCACTTCCCGTGGGTGTCGCAAGAGGCGACTAAGGGACTCACCAGAGAATGGGCAGCAGCATTCTCTGTGCATTGCAACAGCTACTCTGCGATCGACAACCTGCCTGCCAAGCGTGGCGATTATGGCAAATCCCCCGCCTTTGTGGGAGGCCTATGTCCAGCAGTGGACGTCTTTCGGCTGATATGATGATGGTGATGAATATAATGTAACATCGTCCTTGTACCCCATAAAAAGGGAGGCAGAGTTGAAGCCTTTTCCCCTATCCAGCTTCCAGTCAGAGCGGATGCAGCTGAATACCAGTATTCTACATGAAGCGACTGCCTATCTGACCTCCATTACCCAGTAATTGGTAATACGATACTCCTTGGCAAGACTAGAGTCAGATTTACTGGTTTCTGACTATCCGTTACGACTTTAATAACCCGCCACACATTCCCACCAGAAAAAACGCAGAAACAATGAAGCCGACGCGTCCCGGAGAAACGAGTTAACTGTCTTGGATCCCGCAACGAAATTAATCAGAAAAGCAAAGCGAAGGAGTAGGAAAAAATATAATTTCCACTTCCCTCCATACAAGCAGGAGACAGAATTGAGCTAGGGCAATAGGCACCAAGGGACATTACAACTGGGTTAAGCCCAGTTGCCAAGTACCACGGATTACATATTAACACTAATACTAACGGGTCCTACATTGTGAGCTACTTTTGATTCCAGTAATAGGTATGGCAAAGTCGCTTGAATGCATATGCGTAACGACTGTCAAAGATCTATAGCGACAGCAGAGACCAACAGCTTATCGTTCTTTCCGAGGCACGGAGGAGTCTCTGCATGCAATGAACGGTCACCCTGTAGCGGCATCAATGCCACCACATGAAAAACCAAGAAGCGAAATTTGTACAGATACAAAAAGAACCGCAGCGCCATCTACGACGAACTAACAACGGAATCCTGCATCGCGCAAGCAAAGTTCTCCTTGCGATTTGAACATATACAACAGTCCGAATATCAACTATCGGGCAGTTGCCCACCAGACACAACAACCGTCCGGTCGGAGGATTCTCCCATTTTCAGTGGAGGTGTGCGGGATTTTAACTCTCTGTACCGTATACGAGTAGGCGTTGACTTACCTTTAAGATCGACCTGCGACTGTTATTATGTAGCCACTAGATCCTCTTACACATATAGACTCCATTTAATTTCTCAAATAAGATATCGTTTTCTACTCAAACTGTTACTGTACAAAATCATATTGCAAGAAATACTAACGATAATGTTTGATATTTTAAAAATAAATCTCAGTGTTGACATCCTCAAATATTTGGCAGCTGTTCAAGAATCTGTATTGTTATTAATGTTGCTAGATACTATAAGAAAAAGAGGTTTCGTGGGTAAATAACTGTCGAACTATGGATATTAAATTCGTTATATCTTCTGTATTTGTAAGTCACTTGTTTTTTTTTTAGTAAAAAAGTATTTTTAATTTGTAGTGGTACCCCACACCTAACAGCACCACTAGAAAGTCACAGGAAAGCAAAACACGCAATTTCGTTTAGTTACTTGGATGATATATTTTCTATTCCCTCCAGCTATTTTGATTTAAAAACCAAACTACAGAACCGATTTTGATAAAATTTCTATGGAACCAATCGGACGTAACTATATCCTTTCACATGAAAGAAGAATTCTTCAAATCGGTTCATAAATGACGGAGTTATGAGGTAAAAAAAATAAAAAAAATACAACCGAATTGAGATCCTCCTCCTTTTTTTGAAGTCGATTAAAAATTATAAATTATCATTTGTCGTGACTTCGATCCCCACCTGATACAAACTAGCGCTACTGACGTAAAAGTGTAGGACTCCTAACACAATTATTTAGATTTCCGTGTATTCTTATCAGCCTGAACTGTCCCACGCCTGGGCAAAGACCTCCCCCAGTTCCTATCCATTTCTCTCTGTTGGGTTTCTTCACACCGGTTCATTATTATATTATCATAGCTTTGGATTTATATACAGAAAATACTAATATCTACTTAATAATATCACAAATGCCACAATTTCATATTGCTACAGTCACCCATCCAAAACCAGACCTAGATAAGTGCAGCTTAACTTTATTACTTCCCACAATCCTTTCATAACGTAACAAGATACACCCAACTAAGCAGTTTTCCTCAAACAAAGAGCTTCCCTAATACCAGCATAAGGTAATCTAGACATAGCCTACCCTAAAACCAGCATTGCACCAAAAAACGCCACTCCAAATTAAATAACATGATACAACATCAATTTCAGAATAAAATTTTAACTAACTCAAAACTCAAAGCACAATTTGTAGTACATATTTCTATGTATGTGTTTTAATCGAACAGTTGCTGGGGTGGTTGCACCCCCATAGCGCCCCTTTCGCCCCCATTGCACCCCTTTCACCCCCATTACACCCCTTTAGCCCCCCTTGCACCCTCTTTCAGTATTTCTGGTTCTATTGATGCCCAAATTCCCAAGGCAACTCTCTCTGAGGGTGGGAGAGGGATGCAGGTATGATTGTGAGCGAGTGTGAAAGAGAATGGTATAGTCTGCAGTCGTAGCCAGTCGGATTCGGGTGTGGTGCCAGTGATAGCGAGTATTGGAACATTGTACGGCCATCGTATTGATTACTCACTTCTTTTGTTCCTCATAGTCTGTCCTGTAGTATGTTGTCTGTGCAACAAAGCAATGTTAACAAAAGTCGGTGTGATTGATTTTTTTAAAGTGAAAACTTCTTGAGCGGCGTTGTGCACTTTTTGGGATGGGTAAAAAATGTAAACTCGCGTCAGGACACGTGACCTGATCGAAAATTCGTAAGACGGAGGGAGAGTGGACCGCTGGCGCGGCGTAGGAGAGGAAGTAATATCCCCTCTCTTTCTACCGCGCGGTGAAAATGTATGCCTGCTCCTGCTGTTTCGTTTTTCACTTCTGCCGGCACTCCCGGAGTGCAACCCGTTGTTTTTTTTTGACCGCCACACTACTTCTGACAAAATGACACTTGTGTAGAGCAGCATTTCCCATTTGGTGGGTCGCGACCCGGTACCGGGCCATGAAATTAAAATACCGCGTCGCAGCATTCCCGCCTTGTTTTAAAAATACCACTAAATGGGCGATACCGAAATATTAGTAAAACTGTGTGTTATTTTACTTGATGTAACCAGCAGGGGAGGGGAGGGTGTTAAAAGTATTGAGTGGGTCACGAAGGGGCAGTGTGTAAGATACCGGGCCATGGCAGAACAATGTTGGGAAACACTGGTCTTGAGTTTCTGATATCTACAACCTCCTCCAGGTTGTGGTCAGAAAATCAAGACTCTTTAAGTCACGAATGAATAGGTTACTTCTAGGCAAGCGTGCTCCATCGTCGACCTCGTCGCTTACCATCAGGTGAGATTGTGGTCAAACGCGAGTCTTTACAATATTAAACCTCAACGTTGGGACTATGGGTTAAGAAAATGATCACCTTGTCGTAGAAGCTCAATCAACCAGTCAGGTTAGGCTGCGCTTGTTGCGGTCCGTTTCAGATTGGTTTATTGTATTAATTGAGCAATTTTTCTGCTGATTGAATTTTTCATGATAAACGCTTATTGTGTGTCAATTTTATTTGAAATACTACAAATATTTCGCAACTATTATTTTCATTTTGTTACAGATTTGGATTATCACACAAAGGATGCACGTCTTCATCATTGAATGAATTGTAAGTACAGTTTTCATGGCAGTCTTTAACTATTATTGCGGATACTTTTTTGACGCATATAACTACCACTGGCAACTAAAATTCCTACTAGATTTATATTTTTACATGTGACAATACGACATTTTTTTATTATGAGTTGCCTCTCTCAGGCCAATCTAGGTTTTTGTCGGCTGCTTAACCGACCTTAACATAAATATTAAAGCCCCCTGACAACACGTCAATTTTGTAACATTCTTTGTTACATTTTCCGATTTATTAAACTGCACCTGTCACAAAAATATGACAATTATGACATTCTTTGACAAATATTTCGCGTCGTCAGTTAACAGTTTTTATAATTGCATGATGGTAAGCGATGACGTGGTCGACGAGGAAGCACGCATGTCTAGAAGTAAACTATTCACTCGAGACTCGAACACCGCCACTCCCAGAAGTGCTTTGTACGAAGTATTTACTATTCCTAATACTTATTTTATTAGTGAATGGTCTTGCGCTTGAGCTTAAACTTTAGTGTACAGGCGCCAGCACATCAAGCTACAACAATCTGTCAATTTTCAATAATAGATTTTCAACTTTATCACTAAAGTTTTAGGTTCAAGGTTGATTGGGAAAATTTGACAGTTTCGGGTAGCTTGATGTGCTGGCGTCTGTACATACGATGAATCGAGCGTGCCAAGATAACTGAGCATTATTGCTTTGAAGAACGGGCGGTTAACAGGCAGTACTAAACCAAATTGTCCGCGTGGTAGGTAACAGTCCACTCCCTTTCACAGTTAGGAGACATTTTAGTCTGAGGGTAAATTCTACACATTTCTAAGCAACATTCACTATAGCATCTCAGCCGCAATCCGTCAAAAACACTTCAATATTTCTACATTTTTGACAGATTATGACTACGATGCGAATGTGTGTGTTATGTAGAATAAGAGTTTTCTGAAATGGCTTACAACCAGGAGGCAGTACTGAGGCGTCAGTTCCAGGCACCTATCAAAACGCTTTTGTTTTTTGACATTAATGAAATAGATGTCAATGTCATGTTCGTGTCACAGTTACGATTTCAAAGAGTAGTCCTCGGTGACCTCTTTTCTAAGTAGCGCCAACTGGTGGCGTTAATTTTCCTAAAAGCCCTCATTGGCTTTCTGACTATGCTATGCCAAAAGGGCGTTGCCAGACACTCTCCGCTGTCACTACAACCCCACCTCGCCGGGCCGAGCCTCGCTCACAGCGGGGTCAACGGCCCGGCGTCCACTTCCGCGACCAAACCCACCTAGCTTTATATATACGAGTATATCTACCTGTTCGCTGTTCGCAGACACAGCGTATCGAGCTGTGCTGTGATCTCGGCAACTCATTCTTGATGTTACCGAACACGGCGCGGCGGAGGGATTCGTGGCTAAATAATAACAGCCGCACGGGTCGAACTTCGAGGTTAAGCAACACTTGCCGAGGTTGGAAAGTGGATGGGTGACCATCCATTACATGGCTAATTTTCTCCGTGCCTCGTTGTTGGTCCCGGCTGTCATTTGAACATCTTTGACAGTCGTTACGGGTGAGAAGCTACAAGAAATCTGATTGAAGTCTTGCCAAGGAATATCGTATTATCCAGTTACTAGGAGGTCAGAGATGCATTCGCTCCATGTAAAATACTGGTAAAGGCTAATAGAATGGCTGGGACAATTGATTGATTGAATTTGTCTGGGAAGAGTGGATGACATATCTAGTGGAGGTGATTACTGAAATGTCAACTGATAGAGAATTACGGAAGAAGTAGACATGCGTCGACCTCAATTTTTTTGTTTTTTTTTTTTATGTCGCTTACACTTCGCGTGACCCAAGGGCTGGCTTTTACCTTGGTCAAAGAATAAGCATTGCCATACAATGTGGCAATGCCGCCAGTCTTTTGGGTACACTTCCAGTCGACAGTGACGCGGATGAATTTTTTGACGCCATATTTGGGGGTAAATTTAGTTAGTAATATTTATTTGTAGTGTATATAGTTAGTTAAGTATTTATTAATTTATATGTATTAAAATAATTGTACATATATATTTAAATAAAGTTATTTATTTGGATCTCCAACAAAGGACACACAGAACCACACAAGTCACTGTAAAACAAGTGGCTCATTTACATGTGCTCCTTCAGTTATAGGAGACCACAGCATACACATATAACTAGGTTTATAAAACAGAGTAATATTACATACACTAAACTAAATTAAAAATAGGGTAAAATCATTCTATTAAATTAAATTAGATTAAACCATTATAATAAATTAAATTTAAAAAAAAGTAATAATAAATATAATTATTCCAATTTATTAAATTGATTTTATTCCAGTAAATTAAATTTCTCCACTAAATTAAACTTTGATTACATTATTATGTTATGTCAAATTTAAAATTAAAAATAAACTGAGACGGTAACAAAGTCAAGTTACAAGTACCTATTAATAAAAAATTGTAATAAAGGAGTCTGATGATTGAAGGTCTTTTGTACTTTGGTCTTTTGTCTTTGTGATTATTTTGTGTATTGTGTCTATGGGCCCAACTGAGGCCCAGATAATAGAATGATTATTAATATTATTATTATTATAGCAATCGTATCACCCAGTTAGGCTGTCGCTGAAGATAAGAGGGAGCGTAGCTACGTAATAATCACACGGGGCACTTGTCGAGTTCGGTCTGTGGAAAAAAAAATAATTCAAAAGTCATTTATTCAAATTAGGCTGAGTGCCAGCACTTTTTGAACGGCAAAGTTCTACATAAAGACAGTCCCCCAAAACGCCCACCCATCACCTTAGATGGGTGACCATCCATTCCATACCTTGCCTCTGAAAGCATATTAAGTCTTTGGCATCGGTCGTTCTTCGTAGACCTGAAAATCGTTATAAAATTGATAAAAACTATGTCATCATCTGCCTAGCCTTTTTTCCCAACTATATGTCGGGTCGGCTTCCAGTCAAACCGGTTTCAGCTGAATACCAGTATTTTACGTGAAGCGGCTGTCTACCAGACCTCCACAACCTGGGTAACACGGTACTCCTTGGCAAGACTGGTGT
>NDFZ01004561.1:0-28932 GCA_002192655.3 Mamestra configurata
CTAACTCTTATTTTACTAATAATATATTTAATACTATTCCAACCAAATATCACAACAGTTTTTAGACAAGGTTCTTTATGCCGATAATTTCAGCCGAAATGCCTTTACCAGGTTTTCGTTCTACCTTCTGGGAGGACTTCCAACGCTGTGCCTTCTGATACGCGGTCACCACTCCAGTACCTTTCGGCCTCTCAACCCCGCAATCTTGGTTGAAAATAGCTAACTTTCTGCCATTTGAATGAATGATGAATAATCTCTTCAAAATTAGAGCCAGGCTTCTTCTGGGTAAGCTTGCTTCATCGTCGACTTTGTCTCTGTCATCTAAGACCTAGACTAGAGTCAACAACAGACCCATCACAAATACAGGCAGAATAAGAGATCTGTAATTATTTTTCTTAAGAACTTTCTGTACCTTATTTACGCAAATAAATAAATTACTTACTAATAAATAAAAATACTTTTTGATTTTGAATCAGCTGTAGTTGCTTGAAGCTAAGTTAAAACTTTTCGGGTTCTGTTAATTTCGAATGAAAAAACGGAATTCTTATTGTATCTTTTGAGTGACTCTGGCTGGCTGGCTGGCTGGCTGTGTTTCTGTCTGTCTGGCAGTCCGTCAGTCACAGCCAATTTGCGATTGCGTATCGAGTTTCAATATAATCGGTTCATTCATGCTTAAAGAACAATACTCGTAATACCTAAATAGTAGTGTAGGCAAACAGTCTCTGATATAGTCCAAAGTACAACCTTCAATGACTGGCCTGTTGGTCGAGTGGTTAGTGACCCTGACTGCTAAACCGGAGGTCGTGGGTTTGATTCCCACCCAGGACAAATCTTTGTGTGATGAGCATGATCATTTGTTCTGTGTCTGGGTGTAATTTGTGTATAATATGTATGTATTTCGAAATATATAAGTATGTTTATCAGTTGTCTGGTTGCCATAGCACAGGCTCTGCCTAGTTTGGGATCAGATGACCGTGTGTGAGTTGTCCCAAGATATTATTATTATTATTATCAAGCAAAGTCACTGAACAAACGCACACAAAATACACCATACTCTCACATATACACAACACACGCACACACACCCTTCCACACAAGAGCAGCGTGCACTATTTGTACTCATTTAAATTTTAAGTTTAGTGTTTAAATTGTTAATGTTCCACAAGTGGGTGAAGACACTGACTCCTGTCACACAAGTACCACCTAGCTCAGGAGTCAGGGCTTCAATTGAAATGTAACACATTTATGTCAATAAAACTTTTTTATTATTTCCTTTATTCATATTATATACATATAAATTTACATTTTTAAATATATATTTTTATAAAAACAGTTGTAACAAATTTTTTTTTTTATAAATATAAAAATAGTAGTCCGCCGGTGTCGGGAGCAGGGTCCAAGCTACCGGTGGTTAGGGCTCCAGAGAAAGGAACCTCCTCACAATACGAGCCGTATCGAGGAGTACTGCTTTCTGTATCAGGCCCTTTATCCAACCGCGTAACGCCAGCTTCGACAGATGGTCGTCGAAGCTTTTGGCCATCAGGCCATTGGCCGTAACGACAATCGGCACAATAACAACCGAGTCCATATTTCACATGTCAACAACCTCGTGTGCTAAGTCGAGATACTTGTTTGATTTTCTTTCTCAGCCTTCACGAGGTTCTCGTCATGCGGGATGGTAACATCGATTATCATTGTGCGGCGCGCTAATCGGTCTATCACCACTATGTCAGGTTATTGGCAACAATAGTCCTATCAGTGATGATAGACCGATCCCAGTACAACGTGACATGGTCATTTTCGATAACTGGGTCGGGCACATACTTATAATACAGTACTTCGGAATCCACAAAAAACTTAAACTTAAACTTTATTATTATCATTCATTCCATCATTTCCAAGAACAAGGACTTTCAAGTTTCAATGCAATACCTTGAGAAACAAACACTCTTAGCCATAAACAGAATTAATTTCCTTCCACTCTACCCCCATATTTGCCATTACTCCGACCTCTAGGCAATTAATTTATCGAAAACTCTAAACCCGTGTACACCCATCCTCACAAGTTTCACAACATATTGTACGTATGTTACGTTAATTAACAGACACTGAGTGGTGCTGGGTACTCTTAATTAGTAAAGTTCTGGGCGGCGGTCACCTAATCTCGCGAAGGGTCAGACAACGAGTTTGTAGGTATGTATGTACATATATATGTAGGTAGGTACTTGTATTGAAGGCATTCATAAGTAAGGACTGAGTTCGGTTTGGAATAGGCTTGAGGTTTTGAGTTTGATTTTCGAAAGTGGCTTTTTTTTAAGTTTTTATTTTGTTTGCCAGTAATGAAAAAAAAAAAGTTTGTTTATTGCTTTAAATGTTCTATTCAATATGTCTATATTATAACATTTGAATAGGAATGTTGCCTGGGTTAAAAATATGATTCTATTAAGTCCGTCAAATAGATTATCGTAAAGTATTGGATACGTATGTTGTATTTTATCAAATCAATAAAAATTAAAGAAGATAAAACACATCAAAGATAAGGAGTGGGGGCTTGTAACGTCACTTTCCAGTAATAAGTGTACCGGTAAGTGACGTCACACGAGTTTTTAACACACTGTATGATCGTCTTAAATTTTTGTTAACGTGACAAAGGAAAAAGTAAGTACGTGTCCAATATTTTTTGGAAATCTATCTGACGGACTAATCAGATTTTTTAGTCAAATATCCTATTAGTGTTTATCTCTTTAATATTTATAATGTGCCATTAAGTTCTTAAACTTGCAGCCGGTCCACGTAAAATACTGTTATTCAGCTGAATCCAGTTTGACTGGAATCCGACCTCGATATAGTTGGGAAAAGGCTAGGCAAATGATGATGATTAAGTTTTTAAACTTCAAAAGGTATCCTGGTAAAAGAGGATCTCTAAAGTAATCTATACTTATATATAGGTACTCCTACATAATATTTTAAATGCGAAAGTTTGGATGTTTGTTACTCAATCCCGTCAGAACGACTAAACGGATCTTGATGAAATTTGGCACAGAGGTAGATTGTAGTCTGGAATAACACTTTTATCCCGGGAGTATGTTCCCTTCGGATAATTTTCGACATTAACGCGGGCAGAGCCGCGGGTGGCAACTAGTGTCATAAAATGTGTGTAATTATGCTAAACGTTGAAATGATGTTGAAAAATAAAACATGCGGGACAGTCTTTGGGGACTGCCGATAGAAGTGAAAACTAATCGAAAGCTATAGCGTTCGGTGACGATGACGCGAGTTCCATGATTTTTGTTCACCCAAGAAGTGCTCAACGCGCCTAAAGAAGTTATCACTTCAAAAAATCAAATTTTAATCAAACCAACATATAGAAAATGTTTAAACTATAATTGTGGTATTTTCTATTCTGAATTCAAATTCAGAACAGCAAATACCACAATCACAATTTCCAAATCAAAATCAGCAAACAGCAAATACGAGGAAAATAAAACCGTGGTTCCACTGTGCTATTATTGCTCAGCAACTCAAGACGTTCACCCCTATTATGGTTTCGCAAAACTCAATAACATCGGGTAGTGTGAGCCGTCATTAAAATTGTTCACAAAACATGATTTAGATATATGTCTAGGTGTGTATTGCTTGTACCGGTATGTTTATTTAGTTGACCTACCTATACATTATTAAAATAATTAAGTAATAAAAATCTATCACGAAAAAAATTGCGTTAATGGAACGCACCTTTAGAGTTATCAACAATTTAAAAAAAAAAACAAATTTGTTTATTTATTTTTGTCCTACTTTGGCTCTTTTGAAACTTCAGAAGCCAGTGCACGGTTCAAATTTGGAATCGTCTTCTCAACCCCGTTGTTTAATACTCCCTGAACTATGTCCCGAAAACATATGACTTCACTTACCTTACCACAGCCGCCATCTTGTTTATTTTTCAAAATGCATATAGCCTAAATATTCCACTTTGGCACTTAAGATGAATCTATTGTAACTTCATTCATTAAAATCTATACGGGCTACATAACGTGACAATGAAATAGACATACTTACATACAAACATACTCTTGAAAAACATTACCCTCCTTCTGGGGTAATCGGGCATTCAACTACAACCAAACAAAAAATACAAATAAAATGATTATCGTCATATCTGTTAGTGTTTTAGAAGCAGCAATGCACGTCTCTATAAAAACAATGCGAAATTCTAATAAACTTTGCACTTTACATTTATGATAAAGTTGAAAGAAGATTTTATAAGCCAGCCATTAAATTATTCTACGAAATAGAATTTGTAATATCTAGCATATTAGGTACTTCATTTCTAGCTAGTGAGCTGAGCTATGCTTTGTTTCTAACACATACAAAGCATATTTTAACAAATTAATAATTCATAATATGAATTTGCTTTTCATGAAAGTTAAAAGACAATAACCTTTTGTTTTTCTTTTTATATTGAATTGCAATATGGCTGCTTTTCAACGCTTTGAAAATGGTATACTAATTATGTTACAGTGAAGGTTATAATAAAGGTGCATGTTTACCGCAAAATAATCTTTGCTGAGCCAATAAGAGTGGTGGTGGTTTCCTTGTACACGTATAATTTTTATATTCATAAACTTCGGAAATCTTCTAAACTATTTTTTTTTTTTTGTGTAAAGAGTTAGCACCCATGCCACACAAAACGTTTTGGGAGTACAGTGCGTTATGTGCGTTGTGCGTGTTACTGACAGCTAAAGAGTGGAATACACTACCGGAGTCTATATTTCGTGATAGTTTACCAAACTGTCATTTTTTTCACTGACTTTAAAACCCCCAGGTCTCTAAGTAAATGAAAAAATACACTAAGAGATAGAAATAACGATGTTGCATAACAAGTTTTAATGAAAAAACCTGCAGATGAGCCGTCACGGGACGCCTGGAAGATGTGAAACTTCGACATTATTAAGTAATATGCATAAAAGAACAGATTTCGACAGGAACTAAATATGGCATAATGAAAAAATACATATATACTGTATATTGTGTGTCTATGTTTTCGAGCGTAGGTATGGCACTCGTGGGCTGCAGCTGAAAATCAGCGTCAGGTGGTATACCTTGTGTTGCCATCTGGCATTATGCTGAGCTGAGGCCCTTTGGCATTGTTGGTTTTCATTATTTATATTTTTTATTTAATTTTATGTTTCTATTACAATGCCAATAAACACAATTTTCTTTCTTTCTTTCTTTCTTTTCTTTTCTTTCTATTTATTTAACATCTTATAGCGTGGCGACGCATCGCCACGGCATGCGTCGCCACGCCAACAATCGGTTTTACCCGCGGCTATAGATGAGCATGCTGAAGTGGAAGTGGGCCGGCCATGTCTGTAGACGGACAGACGGTCGATGGAGCAGACATGTGGTAGAGTGGAGACCGCGTATGGGCAAACGTAGTGTGGGACGCCCTGCGGCACGATGGATCGATGATTTGAAGAAGGTGGCTGGCAGCGGATGGATGCGGACCGCTCAAAACCAGGATGGTTGGCGATCTTTGTCCCCCAAAGATCGCCAACCATCCCGGTTTTGAGCTTACGTTCAGCAGTGGACGGCAATTGGCTGATATGATGGTAGATGTTTCATATCAAAAAATCCCAAAATCATGTACTGAATGTATGTATCCATTTGTGCACCGAGTTGCGTACCCTTGTATAATTGTAGTGTACCACAACTCATCATCTGCCTAGCCTTTTCCCAATTATATTGGGGTCGGCTTCCAGTTAAACCGGATTCAGCTGAATACCAGTATTTTACGTTGAGCGGCTGCCTACCAGACCTCCACAACCCATTAACTGGGTAACACGGTACGCCTTGGCAAGACTGGTGTCAGATTATCTGGCTTCTGACTATCCGTAACGACTGCCAAAGATCTACAAATGACAGCCGGGACCAACGGCTTAACGTGCTTTCCGAGGCACGGAGGAGTCTCGGTATGTTAAGATGGTCACCCATCCACAGACCAACCTCGGCAAGCGTTGCTTAACCTTAAAGATCGACCCATGCGGCTGTTATTATTTAGCCACGAGCTCCCCACCACATTCCCCATTCCTCATTTTGTACCAAAACTAATAGGTACAAAATATACCGGATAAATGTATGCAGGTTCCTGTGACAGGTCATTTGTAGATCATTGGCAGTCGTTACGGATAGTCAGACGCCAGAAAATCTGACACCAGTTTCGCCAAGGAGTGTTACCCAGTTAATGGGTAGTGGGGGTCTAGTAGTCAGCCGCTCCACGGTAAATACTGGTATTCAGCTGAATCCGGTTTGACTAGAAGCCGACCCCAATATAGTTGGGAAAAGGCTAGGTAGATGTATAGTTCCTGTGGCAGGTCTCATGAGCAAGGCCATAGTATTTCAGTAAATCAGTAGTTAATAGCAGGGTTGATTATACAGTGTATTTATTCATTTAAATTTTTTGTAGGTACAATAGTACGGACTTAATCCGCCCGCGTAAATGTCGAAAATTTCCCCGAGGGAATATACTCCCGGAATAAAAACTTATATATTAATGGATTGGGAAATTACTGTAGTTAAACAATTATTACAAGTGACATTTTTATAACCGATTGCTCAGCACACACTGAAAATGTGACTGCTGAGAATGCCTTGTTGCATTAAGTCCGTACTATCACACTAATATTATAAAGACGAAAGTTTGTGAGAATGTTTGTAACTTCATCACGCGCAAACGGCTGGACCGATTTAGATGAAATTTGGTATAAAGATTGTTTGTGTCCCGGGAAAGGATATAAGATAGTTTATATTTATCCCGGGAGTATGTTCCCTTGGGATAAATTTCAACATTCACGCGGGCGGAGCCGCGGTTGGCAGCTAGTTGTATCATAAAGTTGCGCACTGTAATGCTTGGTTCTGTTCCATCACCAATGTAACGTTACATTACAGGCGAATGATCCAGGTGAGCACCTTAATATAATTGGGGGTGTGAAGTCAAGAGAGAATAGTTACTTGCTGCATAGTCGATCATATCATCGCTCACCATTAGGCATGATATTGGAGAATTTAATGTTGATGCTGTATAACCTGAAAATAGGTTATTGTACTTGACATTATCAATACCCTTTATCGTAGTAAAGGTCTTTAAGGGAGTGCTTAAATGGCGAAAAAACAAATCAGCTGTTCAGTATTTTTAGTGAAGTTATGCGAAAAATTAAGATTTCAAGTTTTGCGTCATTTTTATACCAGGAATATTATATGAAGATTATATTGTTATCGGTATAGTCACAACAATGTCAGTCACATTTCATCCGCAGGCAATTACTGTCCACTCCAGGTTGTCTGGAAGAGATAGCGGATTGTGATAAGGCCGCCCATTGTCTGTGTTTTAGTTCTTATTTTCCCATTTTTTGTTTATTATGGTGTACCTTTTCAATGGCTATTTTATTTTATAAACATGTAAATTTTATATTTTAAATATATAATAAAATAAAAACTCCTTACTAAAATATGGCGTCAAAAAATTCATCCGCATCGCTGACGACTGGAAGTGAGCCCAAAAGACTGGCGGCATTGCCACGTTGTATGGCAATGCTTATCCTCTGTCCGAGGTAAAAGCCAGCCCTTGGATCACACAAAGTATGAACTAAGCGTAACATACAATAAAGTATCTAATAAAAATAAATTTAAACATTTTTATATATATAAATGTAATAAGCATAAATAACATATATTTCTCAGTGAGTTCCACGAAAGTTACATGCCTAGTGTACAAAAGCTCCCTTCATATTCCCCTTAATATCTGCGCACAAAATAATAAACACACCCCTGTTACTTGGAAACCTAAAGCGGTTTACTTTGATTAATTCTGATCTTACAGGATTCAACTTTATAAGTACTGTTGGCCCTTAAGTTCTGGTTTCTGAACGATACTGGTGAAAATCAAATACTTACACAGTCCCAAGGGATCGAACCGTAAATCCGTGAAGGTTGTATTACGGTACGACTTAACGGGTAATTATAATGTATGGAGAAACTGGGGTGTTAGCCCAGTATTGTATTTAAAATTAACATTATATTTTATAATTTAATTAATTAAAATTAAAAAGAAATAATTATTACTGTTTTTTGCGTAATCGTATTTATGGGAGAAAATAAAATAAACTGGAGACAGTTAAACGTCCCGCGGGCAAAAAGCTAGTATCTTAAAAATATATATATCCACCGCTTTATGTATTCAAGGTGTTGCGGAATTTGTTCGAAAGAGTCATCGTGGGTGGCCCTGGAACGCAAAGGGCATTAGGAAGAACACGGATGGGTTTTAGTCAGTAAGAGTCTGACACTCCCATCCGCTCCGCCCAGAGCGGAAGTGATGATTTTCAACCTTTTAAAAAAAGGTCAAATGTCACCTAAATCAGTTTCTTGGAAATATCTAACTTTCTACGATTTTAATCTATGACAACAATTGTAGAACATGGATAGGTTTTTACAAATTTTGTCCCAGTTTTAATTATAACGTTTAAACGTTTTTGCGACTTATAAAAATAAAAGTCACCTTTTAGTTTGGCAAAATTATTGTAGACCAATTAGTTTTAGAAGTTTTTTTTTGTTGTTTTGTTAATCTGTTTTAGATATAGAACGCGGAGAACACGCATCACTCATAATATCAGGTGGCACTACTATGACGTGCTAATGTCATCCGATTCCGATGATGTAAAAGGGATAGTGCTATTCGCCATGTATAGCTCCGTCTCTCTCTTAGAGCGGAACCATGATCGTTTTAAGACTTCATAGTAGGGCCCCAGAACTTTAGCTCGCAAAATAAATATACCTTTTACCGTGTACTGATAGAAAACAAATTAAAGTAATTATTGTGTAACTTGTTTTGTTTACTAACAAATTACTCAGACCTTGTTATTTTTATTTTTGTGTGTACTACTAACAACCTACTAACACTATTGGTCTACTACCTACCTACTAACACTATTGGACTGGCCTGTTGGTCGAGTGGTTAGCGACCCTGACTGCTAAACCGTAGGTCGTGGGTTCGATTCCCACTCAGGACAAATCTTTGTGTGATGAGCATGATCATTTGTTCTGTGTCTGGGTGTAATTTGTCTATAATATGTATGTATTTAGAAATATATAAGTATGTTTATCAGTTGTCTGGTTGCCATAGCACAGACTCTGCCTAGTTTGGGATCAGATGACCGTGTGTGAGTTGTCCCAAGATATATTATTATTATTACTATCTTTGAAAAAACGTATAGACTTATATCACATCACACTAATATTATAAAGGCGAAAGTTTGTGAGTTTGTTTGTGTGTATGTTTGTTACTTCTTCACGCGCAAACAGCGGGACCAATTTTGATAAAATTTGCTATGCAGAAAGCTGACAACTTGGATTAACACATAGGCTACTTTTTATATATATAACACCGGAAAATTGCAGACTCCGTAACATGTTATAAGTCTTTATTAGATTATAATTTCTCGAATTATTATGAGAAAAAAAAACGTTTTGTACACAATAAATCTCATCAAAATTCATTAGTTTCCAATATCTCCGTGTCTTATTAAAAAAAAAATACAATTTCACACGATATTTTACAATCTTACGGCGTTTACAATTTTCCGGTGACATACTCGTATATAACACGTTTTTGTGTGTCTCATCTGAAATAAGGATGAATTATTATAGTAGGTACCTTAAAATACTCATAATAAAGTCACTATAGACGAAAATAGGGTAAACCTCTTAAGTACTACAATGCTGCATCACGTTTTGGCGATATTACGTTCAGTCGGTTTTCAAACAATTTGAGTATCGAGCTTTCAAAACGCCTGAATTCCTGGAAGGCGGGCCGTTAGCCAGAGGTGTCCATACATAAAGTACGTCTACATTTCGCCAGGTTCAACTCTCAAGTAAAAGGGGACGAGCCTATTGTGAACAACCAGGTACAAATCCAGACATCGTGCTTCTACAGAAAATCTAGATACAAAGCAAATAACACTTCATTCGGACCTTAATCTTTAGACAAATACTCAATTCTGAAAACCCACGCTTCGTCATTATCAGTGATCGGAATAGGCTGAGTATATTTACCTACAGTTTGTAGAACAGAGACAAAATTTAGATTTTTCACAAGGGACACTAACTTAAGATCAGGTGAACCATGAAAACATTGCACTCCTTTTTTAAGCAGTCGTGTAAAAACGAAAAGTATTTATAATTTAAATATTAATAATAAGATGTTAAAATTCACGTACCTAATTAAAGTTCTGGTAAATTTACTGGTAAAAAATTTTTTAGTCACAAGGAAGTCTCTCATTATTGTCTCTGTTCCACAAACTATAGGTGTACCCTGTACCTACAGTTTGTAGAACAGAGATCGGAATCACTGGTCATTATGCACATTACACTAAATATATTTTTGTAGATGCTTAAAGTATGGCAGAACGACGTTTCAGTGTAGGATTTTTTTTTTTACTCCGACGAGCTCCCTTCAATACAGTCTTTTAACCATATTGCCTAGTCTTAAGTCCTTAATTTCTTGTGTTTTGCATTAGAATGCGGATGTAATACATTATTATGGTTTCCGGAGTATCTGGTAACAAATATGTCGATTCGGCCTTCGGCGAGCTCCCTTCAGTACAGTCTTTTAACAATATTGCCTAGTCTTAAGTCCTTAATTTCTTGTGTTTTGCATTAGAATGCGGATGTAATACATTATTATGGTTTCCGGAGTATCTGGTAACAAATATATCGATTCGGCCTTCTCGGCAAGTTTCGAGTGAGGTAGTCAACATTACAATGAAATTCTCAGCTCCACTTAACCGAAATCGCGCCTGTTTCAATTATTCCACATATTTTTCAGGTGCGTTAACACTTGAGACACAAATCTACACCAATTTACATCACAATATCCACTAGGAATCAATTTATGAATAATTAAAACAGCCGCTAAACTTCACTCGACAAAGTCCCGCCAAAAAACCCGTAGGACATTGATATTGTGGTCAAAATCAAAGTATTTATTTCAAACTAGTTGCCGCCCGCGGCTTCGCCCGCGTGATAGTATAAAGTCACTGCTTTAAAACATTAATCCTTTATTGTTTTACACATTTTTTTTTGATGAAACAATAGGTAAGTACAAATTTTGGGAAACATAATAATACGGTTCTGTCCTCCGCGACTAAAATTATCCCAAGAGAACATATTCCGGGGTTCAAAAGTATTCTACGTGTTATTCCAGACTATAATCTACCACTTTGCCAAATTTCATCAAAATCCATTCAGTAGTTTTTACGTGAAAGAGTAACAAACATTCATCCAGCCATCCGTCCTCACAAACTTTCGCGTTTATAATATTAGTAGGATAAACCATTAACAGGTACTTTTGAATTGTCGAAGTCTGTCCGTAAAAAACATGAAGCTATTTATTTACACATTCCAAAGCGTAGATCTGGGTGACAGTGGGCATGGACAGTAAGTATAATCGTGAAATGATACCACATATTAGCAGTGTGAATAAGTAACTTAAGCAAAGAATAAAGTACAGACCTGCTGGTCGATTCTGTTAACATGTCAAAGTGAAGACTTGGGTTACCCGATATATTACTTTCCTCTATGACTTGGGTGAAGTGATCAAGAGGTGAGCTGTCAATCTATATAATCAAGATGTCACGTGATCACGAAGTGAGCTGTCATTCCATCGTGATTACATGGATTGACAGCTCACCTCTTGATCACTTCACCCAAGCCTTCACTTCGAATTGTTTACAGAATCGACCGGCTGCAATGACGTGTTAACTCGAAGGCGATCAAAGTTGTATGTCATTCTTATGTTCTGTAAAGCAATCCATACCGTAATTGTTTGCGAAAGTCGCCAGGGGTGCGCTTTTTTTCTTTTATTTTAAATGGTAAATAAACAGTTAATTTTTTATGTCTATTCTAATGATCTCACCGGTCAAGTATAATATCGGCTATGACCCTTGTAGGAATGTAACCGCCTTATAATAAACTTATAATAAAACACCGGTTTTCCATAAAAGTATATTTCCGTGCATCGCGGCCGATCGCAGCCGTGCGCGATCTATCGCGTGCGACAATAGTCAAAGTATGAGAATGTATGGCGTCGTTTCCGAGGTCTGCGACAGACGTGCGCGGCCGACTTCGGAAGCGGTGCCATACATTTTCATACTCTGACCATTGTCGCATCAGCCGCACGCGACAGCCGCATGCGATAGAACGCGCGCGGCTGCGATCGGCCGGGATGCACGAATTGTATCTTTAAAGAGAGGGTGATTGAACCACCTAATCGGGCAATAACAACACAGTAGATACCTTTTATCTCAAAAAAAATTGGTTGTCTGTAAAGTCGGTTTACGGACGATAATTTAACGTGACAACGTCATAACAAAACATTGATGAAGTGATCGTAATGTTACAATGAGCGTAACGTTACAATGAGTCATCCTTTTTCGCACGCGCAGCCGGCGTTCATCGATTTATTAGACGATGTCACGTCAAAACCCAATTTCACTTTTCCTAGTGCATTGCCCAATAAGGTATTTAAAACAAATAAACGTAAAAGAATACATTCACAGGTCTACAAAACACATTCACATAACTGGAATCACGTTAACTTTTATATTAAAACAGTAGGCACAACGTTTATTGACAAAACTTTTTAAATATGAGCCGAGAACAATGCTGTATGGAGCCAAACGCGACAAAACATGCTTTCGCTGTGAATACAATGTGCTGAAAAATTCAGGCATGTATGGGATTTTTCAGTTTGAATGTGAAATGGCTGGATGCCTATGCCTCTGAATGATTGTTAGAACTAAAATTGGGGATGTTTTTCAAAGTTAAAAGGTTTATTTCAATTTAGACCATTAAAAGGCACTTTTGAAAATTAACATTTAAAAAGAGTAAAGTGACTCATGTGTTCATTCGCAAAAGTAGATTCTTATGGAAAGGAATGGACAAAAAACTCCATAGTTACACTTTTCAAAATATTTTTACTAACCGACTGCAAAAAAAGGAGGAGGTTCTCTATTTGCTTATATTTTTTTTTGTTACCTGATATCATAAAAATCTTTTTTTATGTAAAAGATATACGTTCCGATTGTTCCCATAGAAATTTTATCAAAATCGGTTCAGTAGTTAAGTATACGAAATTGCGTGTTTTGCTTTCCTGTGACTTTCCAGTGGTGTTGTTAGGTGTGGGGTACCACTACAAACTATAAAATTACTTTAATTTCGGTAGTCGGTGTTAAAGTACGAAGAAACAACCAAAAACTTCGACTTCCGAAATTAAAGTTATTTTATACTTTTAGTGTTTTGTTTTATTTGGAAGTCGGTTGTATTTTTTGTAAAAAGTTTTTTTTAATTTTCACCTTTAAGTGGTACCCCACACCACTGGAAAGTCACAGAAATATTTTTTTCTGCTGTTTTGAATTAAAAACCAAACTACTGAAACGATTTTGATGAAATTGGTTTCAACTAATCGGAAGGAATATCCTTTCATACAAAAAAGATATTTTTCAAATCAGTTCATAAATGACGGAGTTATGAGGTAAAAAATATAAAAAAAAATACAACCGAATTGAGAACCTCCTCCTTTATTTGAAGTCAAATAAAAATAAACAAATAAACATTTTTTTCTCTCTAAGTCTACCTTATCTAAGCGACACCTAGACTTGAAAGAAAACATGATTTTTTAACTTATGCATTCTTGTGGGCCGTCACGTGTGTGAGCCATTTCCTAAATAAACTTTCCAACGTGAACTTAACTCTTTTATGTCCTTGGTATCAACCCTTTTTTTTTTTTAAGGATGGGAAATAATCAAATGACTTCTTCCGCTCTGGGTGGAGCGGAAGAGCGTGTCAGACTCTTACTGACTAAAACCCATCCGTGTTCCTTCTAAAGCCCTTTGCGTTCCCAGTTCGATCCAGCCCGTCCCTAGCTGTCCTCCCCCCAGCGACGCCCTAAGCCGAGACCCGTACCCCACAGGGGGTGCTCTTAGCGTGTAGGCTTTAATATTATATTAAGGCCACCACAGGCAAGCCCGGTTAAGCAGTCGACAACCTTATAGGTTGAACTGCGAGAAGCCACTCATAAAAAAAGCCCTTTGCGTTCCAGGGCCGCGGTGACTCTTTCGAACAAATTTCGCAACCCTGGCAGTGGTACCGAACCATGGCACACGCATAACGCAACTCCTATGTACCTTCTTTAGCCCTTTAAACCTTACTTAACCTAAACTCGTGTAAACTTAAACTATGCCAGTAAACGCCCGAACCATAAGCTTAGTCACTAAACTTAAGCAATTATTAAGTCGCTGGGGTACTTCAAGTTGTATAAGTAAGGCTCCCTACAGATTTATTGGTTCGCGTTGACTACGGGATAATAATTTGTTTTGATTACTTTTTAATTGGTGTAATGAAGGATTTGGATGTTTTGAGGGTGCACGTGTTTCTTCCATTTGGTTGAGATTGTGCTGTTTATGGTTAAAGTTTGGTTTCAGTTGTTTTGATGTGGACTCGGCAATTATACTATCAAATCCTCCGCTCCGCCGTCACTGGAAGTGGACGTGTGTCGCGTGTGCTCGGACCGTGTACAAATAATTAATTATACTAAATTCCTATTGGTCAAATTCCTAAAATAAATTCTCGTTTCCTCCTACGGTCTTTTTACGGAAGGTCTCCGCCCCTCGAAAGGGATAGAGTTGGTTCTCGTTGTGCGTCGCCTGCGCAATAAAGTGCGCCTTCTGTGATTGGTGTTTGGTGGGATTTGAACCCGGGACCGCCGCGCGGCGGGCGCTTGTCTGTTGCCTCGAGCCACCGTAGCATTAGCGCAGAAGCCGAATTTGCAAGATACAACGCGCGGTGACATCCCCACCACGGGCCGCTCTCTGACGCATCGCCTACGAACTGAGTCACTGATCTAGTAAGCGGCTACGCGGCTACGAATCAGAAGGTGTGCTACGTGTGCTACGTTCTACGCGTCGACCGGTTTGCTGGTATTTATTGTCTTATTATAAAAATTGCTCCGCAATGCCACGGATTCAACGGTCACCTCCTGCAGGCACGGGTATGGATACTCAGCGGGTAATGTCATCGCCTGATATTTCGAGTATTGGTAGCGAGCCAGAGCATGCAAATAGCAATATAACTTCAAGAAGCAAGCGTCCTCGGCCAGACTTTTCGCCGGGTCACTCCCCGCAAAGTGAGTTCAAGACATTTGAGGACAAAATAATGAATTTATTGACTGCCTGGAAAAGTGATCAGGATAAGTTATTAAGTAAATTAACATCCGATATCAACGAGGTAAAGCTTCAAAACAAGGAAATACAAAAAACAAACGCCGAGATTGAGAAATCCATCGAACATATAAATTTGGCGTATGAGAGCATGAGACAGTCAGTACTAAAACTTGAAAAGGAGCGACAAGAACAGTACTCTTATATCTTGGAACTAGAGAAAAAGGTGTCTGATCTGCAGAACGGTTCACGCTCCTCCTGCTTCGAAATAAGAAATATCCCGATTACTGAGAAGGAGACAACAGAAAACTTGACATCCTTAGTATTACAAACATGCAACGTTCTTCAGGTCCCTTTAAAAGAGACGGATCTGCGAGATGTCTATCGTATGCCGGGAAAAAAAGGATCAAGTAGGCCAATCGTTGCAGAGATGATCACTGTTCCTATTAAGACAAAGATTCTCGACTCTATCAGGGCTTTCAACAAAGACCGCCCCCCCGCGGAAAAATTAAATAGCACTCATATTGGCATAAGTGGTGAGTCTAAGCCGGTTTACGTGGCCGATCATCTGCCTAACAGTCTGCGACAATTATTTTATGAAACTCGTAAGTTCGCCAGCGCTCACGATTACAAGTTCTGTTGGTCGCAAAACAACAAGATTTTTCTTCGCAAGCGGGAGGGCATGGACTCAGTCATCGTCTCCTCAATGTCATGTCTGGCTAAGCTGCCCAAAACCTTGCAGCAACAACTCTGATCAACACTTTATAACTGTATCTTGTTCTATTCCTTGGGCTATGGCCTTATTTTATATTTTATTATTGTTTGTTTTTGTTTACCTTTTAATTATCACACCATGTAAATGCTTATCTACATTTTCCACACTCTCACACTACACCTTTACTGTGACACAGTTTCTTTTTATCAAGTGTGCGGTACGGTTCCCGCAACAGTCACTTTGTCCCAATATCGACAACGCTATATATGAAACTATTTTAAGAAAGTTATTTATACGACTTCACTCTTTCCTGGGCTATTTATTCAAGGTTTGTTTTAGTGACGCGTCTTTACACAGTTTCGAAATAACTACAGTGTGCCAATATGACGTGTTCTTTTGCTTTACTACAAAATGCTGGACTTAACATCAATATCTGAAGAGCTGGATGCCATCGGTGCAACCCAGTCTTATATTTGTAAACCAGAACAGTGCGCAACCATCCTAAATGATACAAGTCATACAGTAAATATATTACATGTCAATATACGCAGCGTAAACCGGAACATGGACGAACTTACTGTGTTCTTACATACCCTGCGTATACTACCAGAAGTGATTACCCTAACTGAATGTTGGCTAAGTAAAACACCACATATTCCACCTCTTGATGGCTATGTAAGCTATCATACAGGGAAAAATATCAATCAAAATGATGGTATTATAATTTACATTCGCTCTTGCATAATGCATACCGTAACTGAACCAAACATATTGGATTCTAATTGCATGTTATGTAAAATTGAATCCATAGACCTGATAATAATAGCCCTATATCGCCCGCCCTGCAATCGCAATATTGATAACTTTATAAACGGTTTAGACAACGTTTTGACATCTATTTCTAACAATAAAAACACAGTATTAATCGGAGACCTCAACATAAATATTATGCCTGATCACTTAAGTCAGCAAGCCAATGAGTACCTAAACTTAGCCGCACTTCATGGCCTTTTACCTACTCATAAGCTGCCCACTCGGGGTAAAAACTGCTTAGATCATATCCTCCTGAAATCAGAGTTAAAGAATATTACCCTGATCTTTGATTCCCACATTACTGACCACGCGCCTATTCTCCTAAATATTAAAGCTAACCAGAAAATAGTTCAACATAAAACCAAAATTGCAAAAGTGGACTATCCCTCAGTTTTTACTGCTATCTCAAAGACTGACTTCTCGTCAATTATGGATAATACAAATGCTGAATTGGCAGCTGAAATGTTAGTTTCGATTCTTGGTTCCATAATTAAAAAACACACAATAGCTAGGTCTATTCCATCAAAATGCAGAATTCTTAAGCCATGGATAAGTAATGGTTTACTTCGTTGCATCCGCAATCGAGACGCTATGTGTGGACGGTTAAAGACTAACCCTGACAACTATACCCTTAAACTCACTTTTGTACGATACCGCAATTTTTGTAACAAACTGNAGCGGCTACAATTTCAAAAAAACGTAGCGTATTACTATGAAACACATTTTTATACTTTGGCATGCATTTATAATAACAAATAACATATGAAACGTACCTCTCTCGACAGTATGAAGCGGTATCTCACTATTTTTATCAACACTCCTCAATGAATGTTCCACCTTTTTGGTTAAATCCACTAAATATTTTGCTCGTTTTCGTGACATTTTTGCAATAATAAAATAACACTAACAATAGTTTAAATAACTTGTAACAATGACGGTATTAATTACGATTTACTAACAAAGTTTTTAAAACGCGCGATCACATTTAACACAGCGACATGTATCGTTAGACTAATGTAAACAAACAAGCGGCGCGTCCCCTTCCCGCGCACACTCCGCTGATTGTAGTTAGCGTAATATAAATCGAGTGATTTCAAAAAGTATCTTTACTTAGCGTTGTTTATGATTTGCAACTTCGTTATTTTTGCATATTTCTTCACGATTTTTTTATTACATATCATAAGCCACATTTTAAGCAACTTGGCATAAAAAAACGAATTTACCTAAAATTTGAGTTAGCGTAGTATAAATTGTTGGTGTCGATCTTATGTGTTGAATCAGCGAGTCCTTTGAAGGTCCTTTTTGGTTGGTATGATTAAAGGGAGGGTAGATTAAAGGTGTGTTCGATGTTTTTAATGCGGGTAAGGTTTCATTCGTATGAGTTTTTTTAATGATAATATGGAGACTTTGTGACATCTACTAAACCACACTAGGCCCTCATGGTGACTCACTCCTATCAGAAAATATGTATATGTCCAAGCAGTTGATATATTTTTATGTGCCAATAGTACATGAAATGAATTGCAGTTAACGATTGCAGTGACCTATTCTACTAGAACCGTGCATTTTTGCAGGATAATACCTTTTTGGCACTCATCAGTACTGTAGCTTTTTACCAGTGAAAGATTTTTTGTAAACAGTTGGTACTTCTACAAATAGAAATCGTTTTTTTTTCACTATTATTTCATTTGATTTGTTTCAATTAGACCATTAAAAGCAAACTTTAAAAAAATACTGTTTTTATTTATTTATGTACCTACACACAACAACTTAACAAAAGGAGAATAATATACAGATAAAAGAGCACAAAGGCACTGCTTATGTCATTAGAAATTTATTTCAGCAGACCTGCGACAGAAGAGTGGATAAGAAACGTTTTTGTCCATTTGCAGTGGTAGACTCTTACGGAGAAGAACGGACGAGAAACTTCATAGTTAATCTTTTCAAATAAAAGTTTTACAATAATTGGAATACATTCATTAAATATGTGAGGACGATGTACCTAGCATATCACTAGTAGCAAAAGGTACAAAGTAATACCAGCAAAGATAAATGAATTTATTTGCTAAATAGGGCCACGGTACTCACATTATGTATAATCTACCAATTTTCCAAATTTCATCAAAATCCATTCAGTAGTTTTTGCGTGAAAGAGTAACAAACATCCATTCATCCATCCATACTTACAAACTTTCGCGTTTATAATATTAGTAGGATTCTAAACTGGTCGTTTAAAATAGATAAAAATATCCTATCCAATCAGTGGTGCTATAATTTCTAAACGCTATTTTCAAAATTAAGCTTCCCAATCGAACGCGGCTTCTTAAACAAAAATCAATTCAAATTTTTCATTTTACAGCCCACCATCACAGATCCCTAACATTATTTACATCAAAAGCAAAAATCATATTTCCATGCAAATATATTTTATGGAAGAGAACTTAGCATTTCATTACACGGCTGTCATAGTCACATTGAGCGTTTTTCAATTTCCGCCCCATTTCCTTTTAGTTGTTCCAGTTAACGGGGGTTTATAGTTAGTGAAATAAACCTTTTGTTTATCATCTTTGTTTGTTGGGTTTAGTTCTGACTTTCAAAGTCTAGCCAATTTTGTTGTCAATCAATCTGCTGTTTATCGGTTCAGTGATTAGTGAAATACACGGTGTTTTAGAAACAAAATGCAGGTTTACATTTTGTATACGTAAGTTTAATTATGTCTTTATTTATGTCTAGAGCAAACCCATATTAAATAAAAAAAATATTTAAAAAAAAATGCGCACGGCAAAGGAGCCTATCTCACGACTGTATAGATGCGATGGATGTTTGTTACTCAGTCACGCTGGAACAGCTGTATGTATCTGGATGAAATTTGGCACAGAAGTAGATTGTAGTCCGTTTATACCATATGTTCCTTCGGGATAATTTGCACCATTCACGCGGGCGAAGCCGCGGGCAGAAGCTAGCCCAATAACATAAGCTTGTTGTTATATTTCTTCTAATAACCATTACTTACTAAAACGTTTAAACTTTAACAAACAAAGCGGACTTGCAAAAAAACTACCCTTTTTTCCTGTCGCTATCAAAACATCTTTATCCAAGGTACCTCTTTACTTTAGTGCAGCACTCAAGGACGTCCCCTAATCAGTAAAGTCTCCTTATAATAGGCGTATAGGGTTGTCACAAAGGCAAGTTAAATTGAGATCTCTAAGAAAAACGGGGGCTCTTGTGTTTGCAGGGCTCTCGTGATGTAACGAGCCCATTACACTTTGTGCTCAATTTTAGGGGACTGTTTTTTTTGTTACTTTTACAATTTGGTTTTGGAAGGCGTCCCAAAAGGTAGACAGATGTACTGGTTAGATCTGTGGGAATCTTCTGGATGCAAGAAATACAGGACCGGTCGATGATTCGAAGGTTGAGGGAAGCTTTATGTCCAGCAGCAGACATTTAATCAGAAATGACCTTTTTTTTTAAGGTTGGGAAGTCATCAAATGACTTCTTCCGCTCTAGGTGGAGCGGAAGGGCGTGTCAGACTAAAACCCATCCGTGTTCCTTCTAAAGCCCTTTGTGTTCCAGGGCCGCGGTGACTCTTTCGAACAAATTCCGCAACCCTGGCAGGCTCTGGCCCTAGTGGGCCCCATCTTCTATGCTGACATCTCTTTGAGGCGCGCGTGAAACACAACGCGCCATCGACCCGGGCCTGGCGGTGATCGGACAGCGAGCCACCCAACGCTCGCCGTCCGCAGGCCCGCGCCTACGGTCACCGGGGATCGACTCCCGACGCCCGGGGCGTCTTCTCCTGTAGCGGCGGTTGGGGCGAAGGCCTTGCCTTTCCCTCGCGCGGCCCGCCAATCAGAAATGACCTTGATTTTATAGTTTGGCTTCCCAAAAGTTACACCGTTGAACTATTGAGGTCCGTGGAAATCGCTGGATAAGATCACTGGACCGGTCGATGTTGCGACGCTTGAGGGACGCCGTTGACCAGTAGACATCTTTCGAATGAAATGATGATGATTTGGATTAAGTCAAGTATAAATAGGTTACTTCTAGGCAAGCATGCTCCCTCGTCAATCATATCATGGCTTTCCATCACATGAGAAATAATAAAAAAAATGACATAAGTCACTTCAGAAATCTCGGAGTTATTGGTATTAAATTCTGTGAAAATACATAACTTATAGTAATGCACAACATTATTTATGAGAGATTAACTATTCATTAGTACATTTGAAACCAAATTTAAAGTTAAACAACGCATTACAAAATAAAATAAATTACACTTTATACAATTGTTAAAATAAGAATGTCGTTTATAAATTATAGATGTCAAATATATGTAGGTATGTCACATACCTAGCGAATAAGTTAAATTAGTTACAATAAAATAATTTCAATAGAACAGTTATATTAAATTAAATTAATTTCGAATCAAAAAGAAATCAAGTACAATACATACATGAAAAAAAAATACCCACCGAATTTCTTTTTTGGACGTCAGCTAAAAAAGGGAAATAATAAAATGGAGACATATTATATATTTTTTGAACTTCAATTTCTTTAAGATACCTTAGTAAGAGAGGATATAAAATAATAGTAATGAAAAATGACTGCAATCACGATCATAATTCCTGAATAGGGATTAAGAGCAAATTCCCTTGAGATCGTTGATTGTCGCGGTCGGTTTGCAGTCTCTTGTAGAGCTGTGAAGATATAGTATATATATATATTAACTACTTCAGTTAACTAAAACGACCGCAAACACTGGCGCTGGATTATATTTTGATACGTCATCCTACTAATATTATAAACGCGTAAGTTTGTAAGTATGAATGGATGTTTGTTACTCTTTCACGTCAGAAAGTCTGAACTGATTTTGATGAAATTTGGCACAGAGATAGATTATAGTCTGGAATAACACATAGGATACTTTTCATTTCGGGAGTATGGTCCCTTGGGATAATTTTCGACATTAACGCGGGCGGAGCCGCGGGAAGCAGCTAGTTAATAATGAGAAATGGAAACCACAGACAGTTTAGTTTAAAATTGCATTTTATGTAACATATTGACGCTGAAATTTATGCAAAACGAAAGTCTTTGCAACATTATTTTTAGAATGAATTCATTCAACTTTGTCAAACTATTTAATGGGTACCTACTAGCTTTATTTCTTCGCTCCCTTGGCCTATCTCATAAGAAACGTTTATAATATATTGGTTTTGTATCGTTCATAGAATGTTCGTAATCGGATCGGTGCTTCCGGAGATTACCTCCTGCAAACATGACGATCCTGTTGGTCGAGTGGTTAGTGACCCTGACTGCTTAACCGGAGGTCGTGGGTTCGATTCCCACCCAGGACAAATCTTTCCCACCCAGACACAGAACAAATGATCATGCTCATCAGAGCATGATCATTTGTTCTGTGTCTGGGTGTAATTTGTCTATAATATGTATGTATTTAGAAATATATAAGTATGTTTATCAGTTGTCTGGTTGCCATAGCACAGGGTCTGCCTAGTTTGGGATCGGATGACCATGTGTGAGTTGTCCCAGGATATAGTATAGTATAGTATAGTATTAAATACAGTAAAGAACCTAAGAAGTTAAACGCAAAAAAACGAACTGTGTAAAGAATATAGAATGAAAAAAGAAGTTTATTTGCGCAAAGTTTTTATGACGCATATCCAAAATGAGAAAACAAACGAAAAACAAGTGTGAGTCGGACTCTCACACGAAGGGTTCCGTACCATAAACCAAAAAAAAAAACTATAAATTTCCAATTTTCAGACTTTTTCCTGTACTTGTAATCTAAGATCTATCTTCTTGCCAAATTTCACGAATCTATGTCAACGGGAAGTACCCTTTTTTTTTTTTTTTAAGGATGGGAAATCAACAAATGACTTCTTCCGCTCTGGGTGGAGCGGAAGGGCGTGTCAGACTCTTACTGACTAAAACCCATCCGTATTCCTTCTAAAGCCCTTTGCGTTCCAGGGCAGCGGTGACTCTTTCGAACAAATTCCGCAACCCTGGCAGAACGGGAAGTACCCTGCAGTTTTGATTCCCTTGAGATAGTGTCAAAATATACGTTTTTGCGGCATAAACGGCCATAAGTATCTTTTTTTTACGTTAACTTAGAAGTTTGATTTTTTCACAGCTTCAAGGGACTGTAGACTTGAGTATATGGTTTTAATTTAAACTCAATAAAAAGATCCTGAGATAAAGGGTCTTGACAGACGGACAACAAAGTGATCCTCAAATCCTCCGGTTCCGTTTTTTCCTTTTGAGGTACGGAACCCTACAAAAAGAATACAAATTGTGAAAATATAGCCGCAACCCTGGTTTTCACCGACACCCGCGTGTTTCTAGGTACAGACCAGCACATCAAGATACAACAATCTGTCAAATTTCTTTAATAGATTTTCAACTTTATCGCCAAAGCATTAGGTTCAATGTTGAAAGGGAAAATTTGACAGTTTCGGGTAGCTTACTGGCTGGCGTCTGTACTACGAGATTATCAAATAACCTGCCTCCACTGTTAAAAAGAGAAGTCTCAAAGAGATGTCAGCATAGAAGACGGGGCCCGCTAGGGCCAGAGCCTGCCAGGGTTGCGGAATTTTGTTCGAAAAAGTCACCGCGGCCCTGGAACGCAAAGGGCTTTAGGAGGAACACGGATGGGTTTTAGTCAGTAAGAATCTGACACACCCTTCCGCTCCACCCTGAGCAGAAGAAGTCACTTGATTATTTCTCATTCCTAAAAAAAAAACTGTTACCCGTATACACCCTAATTACCCAAACTCACAAGCACAATACTCCATGCAAAATTGATCCACATCCTTTTCAAAGTACTCCACCTTTCCTCTAACGTCGAAAAACAAATAAAGGACCTATTTCCTATGCACGCCATTGTACAAGCTTGTTAAGGTACAGTAGTAAAGTGACAATTTGCGCGAAGTGGCGAATGGGAGGCCGTTTGGGACAAAGAGATGTAGTAACTATGCTTTAAGTAATATTGCTTTTATTTTAGGAGAGAAGCTGCTTAATGATGTTGTTCTGTTAAACTGTTTGGTTGGAGTTTTATTATTTTGTCTAGTCAATGTTTTCTCTGACTATAAATGCGAAAGGGATTGACGGATGCATGTATGTTTGTTACTCAATCACGCCAGAACGGCTGAACAGATCTGGATGAGATTTTGCACAGATATAGATTATAGTCTGGAAAAATATATTGGCTATAGAATATCCGGCTAGTATATTCCCTTGGGATAATTTGCGCGATTTGCGCGGGGGAAGCCGCTGGCCGAAGCCAGTATTAAATAATCTGGCTCTAGATATAAAAAAATAAAACTACTATCTAAAGAAAAATAAAATAATGGACACAAAAATCAAAACAACAATTAAAAAAATAAAATGTTATTAAAATAGATCGGGTATTTATAATACAATTGGCTTTGCACAGTCCTGTACCTCCGAGACCGCAAATAAAAATCTTATTGAGTGAGACACCGTGTATATCCGTGTCTGGTGTCTTGCATAAACATAAACTACCACTACAGCGACCAACTGGTAGTCTACCAGTTGGTCGCTGCATGTGAAATACTGGTACTCAGCTATATCTGGAAGCCAAACATTACTGGTAAAAGGCTGGGCAGAGTAATAGTTGTTTCATACGTGGGTGCTTATCTGAAAGAAAGAAAGAATAATATTTATTTAGCACTTACATGAAACACGCACGGTACACAGAACTAACAAAAATTTCGAAATGCTAAAAACTAAGTGTGTGTTTCACGACTGTACTAAAAAGGTCCATTTCTACTGTCTGACGCTGGTCTGTTAAGTTTAAAGATACCTCAATACATCGCACGCTTAATAATATACTGACCGATTAGTGTTTCGGTCAAAATTTAATTAAGTATACCAAGAAGTTTATTTTAACGCCCTCTTTCGGCCGATCTCGGTTTTTTTTTGATATCTTGTTTCAAGGCGGAGTTAAACCTATATCTGTCTCTTTCACACACAAACGTTTCGGCAAACGTTTTTACGAGACAGAGACAGATATCAGCATGCGTCAAGGACTAAGATCATGTTCATCACGTGTTTTAATAAAATACGGACTCATTTCAAAATATGTCACCAGTATTACAATTTTTCTTCATAGTATAAGGACCCATAATATCTTAATAAAAAGTATTCTTTAGTTATATATTAAATAAAACACGGAATCATTTCAAAATGTCTCACCAGTATTAAATCAATGTAACTTTATCTTTTATATTAAACTGACGCATCTTGAGGAACAATTTTTTTAACCGACAAATTTATAGAAAAAAAATCTAAATTTCTTTAAAATTATATTCAAACATTAATACTCACTTTATCAACTATGCCTACAATACATTATTTCATTATATAAAGCTATGTTCTTTGAGTAATAAGTCATTTTGTCAGTTAAGTCAGGTTTGCTAAATCGTTTTTTGCGATTTCCCGAAAAACGTCTTTTTTGAGTTATGTCAGTATATGATTAAGCGTGCGACATGATTAAACTTTGTTAGTATAGCATGTTCATAGCTAAGCTCGTGGCTTAATAATAACAGTCGCACGGGTCGATCTTTAGGGTTAAGCAACGCTTGCCTAGGTTGTTCTGTGGATGGGTGACCATCTAAACATACCGAGACTCCACCGTGCCTCGGAAAGCACGTCAAGCCGTTGGTCCCTGCTGTCATTTGTAGATCTTTGACAGTATTTGTAGACTAGTATTCAGCCGAATCTTGTTAGACTGGAAGCCGATCCCAATATAGTTGGGAAAAGGCTCGGCAGATGATGAGTATTGCTATACTCATCATCTGCCGAGCCTTTTCCCAACTTCATAGCCTAAATCTAGTACCCTACTGTTTAATCTGTCCTACTTCAAAACATTCCTCTCCAGAAAATTCCGAACCATTAAAATGTTGCAGATATGTTTAACTTTGCTATTAAAAGTTATGCTTGACTCAAATATAGGTTAGTGGCTCAGTACCTAGTTAAAGTTGATCGTTCTCAACTTTATTATTTATTATAAAGAGCCTACAAGTACAACGATATTTCAGGACGACTGACTGGGTTAGTTTACCGCCATAAGTATCTATGCACGAAAACTATGACGACTAAGTATGTTTTACAATTTTTCGAGTTTTCACCCAACTTATCCTACTAATATTATAAACGCGAAAATTTGTAAGTTTTGATGGATGGATGGATGTTTGTTACTCTTTAACGCAAAAACTACGGAATAGATTTTGATGAAATTTGGCACAGTTGTAGATTATAGTCTGGAATAACACATAGTATACTTTCATCCCGGGAATATGCCCGGGAATAATATATAATATAGGACTGCCCACAATTGGTATGTAAATTCAATTTCAGAGTACCCCGTAGACCACCTCGCAAACCTATAACACCCTTAGTTCCCCCTCTTCGCCGTACAGTGTTTGGTGCTAATTCGCCTATACCCCGCATGTGCAAACTCATAAACGAACGCATCGACCTGGTTGACGTCCACGCAGACTCAATATCGACGTTTGTCAGACGTAATTAGTATTTAATATTTAGTATAATTATCTAGAATTTAAGTACATTAAATCTTTAAAAAAAAATATAGGAGTGGAACTCTCTGCCTGCGTCTGTGTTTCCGAACGCATACAACCCTAATCTCTTCAAAATTAGAGTGAACAGGCTTCTTCTGGGTAAGCTCGCTCCATCGTCGACTTTGTTTCTGTCATCTATGACCTAGACTAGAGTCAAAGGCAAACCCATATTAAATTAAAAAAAAAAAAAAAAAATATTTTGAAAGAGCATTTTGCATGTAATGTTTACCTGTAATTTGTTGTGCAGTTAGGTTTAAGACACAATTACTTATATGTTCCTATCTATATAATATCTGTAATAACTGTTACAGATATTATATAGCTGAATCTTAATTAAATAAATAAAAATATGTTCCCTTGAGATAATTGTCGACAATCACGCTGGCGATGGCGTGGCGGAGCCGCGGGCGGCAACCAGTAAAATATAAACCCATGGTGCATGATAAAGTAAGAATGGGTGACCATCTTAACATACCGAGTTTCCTCCGTACCTTGGAAAGCACGTTAAGCCGTTGGCCCCGGCTGTCTTTTGTAGATCTTTGGTAGTCGTTATGGATTGTCAGAAGCCAGTAAATCTGACTCCAATCTTGCCAAGAACTACGGTGCTACCCAGTTAATGGGTTGTGGAGGTCTGGTAGGCAGCCGCTCCACGTAAAATACTGGTATTCACCGGAATCCGGTTTGACTGGAAACCGACCCCAATATAGTTGGAAAAAGGCTAGGCAGATGATGATAGAGTAAAAATTTCGCAACTAGAACAACAACAATACAATTTCATACAAAATCAGTTAAAATGGACTCATAAATAAAATCTAAGATGGCGCCAACAGACACTTCGCAAATTTTTCCTCTTGGTTCTGTTTCATGGTTTTCGGATTCGCATGAACGAAAATGGGCTTAAAATCAAATTCAAAGTTGGTGCCAGTGACACGCATTTCTTGACACGGCATGGTTGTCATCTTATGGTTGTGGGGGCAATTACGGTACCCTATCCTGTGTGTCCGGTTTTTTTTTATAATTTTTCACTTTATTGTGTTATGTTGCGACTAAAAAAAAATAGTTGTCTGTAAAGTCAGTTTACGGACGATAGTTTAACGTGACAACGTCATTACAAAACGTAACGAGACAATGAGCGTAACGGGACAATGAGTCATCCTATTTCGTGCGTGCAGCCGGCGTTCATCGATTAATTAGACGTTGTCACGCCAATAATAATTGATAAGTAAATCATAGATATAAGTTTCTATGTTGTGTAAATCGTTTTCGCCATACATGTTTACAGTGCCGATTTCCGTTGTCTTTTAGCAACGCTCCCGTGAAAGACATTACTAACATACATTGCCAAATTTTAATTATATACTCTAGAAACATAATTAACACAATAAACGCTACTGCTTCAATCGAAGCGACCCTTACTTTACAAATATACGATATTAAATTGACCTCAAACGGTTTCTGACTGTCACACCGTGGTGTATCGTTATGCGTTATGTTGTTTGCTGGACGGATTATTTGGATAGAACTATAGACGTAAGCGACACACAGAATAAATTCCCGCACACCTCCATTGAAAAGGGAGGATCCTCCAACCGGACGGTTGTTGTATCCGGTGGGCAATTGCCCGATTGTTAATATTCGGACTTTTGTATATCTTCAAATCGCACGGAGAACTTTGCTTGCGCGATGCAGGATTTTTTAGTTTTGAGTTAGTTCACTGCTGGCGAGATAGATGGCGTTGCGGTAGTTCGCAGCTGGCGGGATAGTTGGTTACGTTACGTTAAGGTTCCTTATATTGTGATTTAAATTTGGATTCGTTGGTTTTTGGCGGTATTGATGCCGCTACATATCTAATATTCTATAAATTATGCAAGGTCTGTGAATACCATTGTCCGCACAAATTTATCTTCCATAAAAAGAAGTTTCTATCTTTCTTCGTCATCATAATTACAGCCAAAAGATTTCCACAGCTGGACAAAGCTGTCCTCCGAGTGTCGTCACATCGACCGGGCTGTGTGGCTCGTACCAACGGATTCACGCGGCCCTCCAACAGGTCATCAATCGGTTTCTAAGACAATAATCCGATGATTTCACCGAAAATTGTTCGGTGTAACAGTCACACCCATTCAAAGCAATTTGTTTATCTCAACCTGTTAAAATTCCTCCATAGCCTGTGACAAGGGTCTTTAAATTTTATCGGCGCGACAAAGCGTTACATTTAGCTACAATAAATGCTGGAACTTGGGGCTCAGTGAGGCTGTTATTATTTGAAGATGATGGCTGGAAAGACTGTGAACGGTTCAATAATAAAAAGGGTTGCGTCTGACGGAGCGCAGTGAAGCGGACGAAAGCACATTTGGAAAAATCATAAACCTCGTTTTGCTTCGTCGTAGTCGTGTAAAAAAGAGGTTGACAATATTGTATTGCACTGTTTAACCAACCCAGAATCCATCCTCGCCCGGACTTACCTCGGACGAGGACTGCTGGGACGGAACCCATATTAAAAAAAAAAAAAAAAAAAAAA
>NDFZ01004561.1:29264-40423 GCA_002192655.3 Mamestra configurata
AAAAAAAAAAAAAAAAAAAAAAAGGAGAGTATGTTATATCGAATTAAAAATATCTCTTTTGTTTCTTTGTTCCTTTTTTTAAAAAAAAACGTTGCCCCACACTAGGAATTGCTCCTGTAGGTATCGTGGGTGCGTTTACAAATATACAAACTCACATACACAAACAGCCAGCCTGGAAAATCTATCTGTGTTTGTGTTTAAAGTGCGACGTAACATTTTTTCCATTCTATATTCTTCTTCTTTTTAACGTTTCTATATTATTCTTTATAACGCTGCGTCTTCACAGTTATATGAAAGTCTCTTTAAAGTTCAATGTTTGCTCTAAAGCTTATGTTCACCTTCTACCTAGTTAATAATTCATCCATTCAACAACATCAATCAGACCTTGTTCAGTTTCGACAGCCTTGATCAATTCGTAAACCTTACTGATTGAAGTCTATAAAAACACAATACAAAAATCCCAACTTTAATTTAAAATTTAAAACGACGTCAAAAATGCCCGCCATGACAGTGTCTCCGAAAAAGCCAATATTGTTGGATCGGAACTCCAAAAATGTCGGGCCAAAAATCACTTTTAATTACGGACCGCAACTGTCAAACGTCAGACGCGAGCCGAACCCGCGGAAGTTGGAGGGAAATTTCAATATTCAGTGTTATGTCAATGTAAGAGTTTCGCTGGATGAGGTTGGTAGTACCTATGCTTTTTCGAATTTAATTTGATTTGGGAACGTCTCGTGTTTTGAGTATCAAATTACGGCTAAATTCGGGTGATATTGTCTTTCTGAACTGCCAGTATGTTTATACTTATTTTGTTGACTTTGGCGATTCACAGTAGATACTTATGCAACCTCTTTTTTATCTTAGGTATTATATTTTAGATCAAAAGGAAAATTAAATTGTCTTCAAGCAAGCATTTCATTAGTATTCCTAATGGTTTTCTTTAGTTTTCTTAAGATTACCAACGAATTGAATTTCAAAAGACAGCATTAGAAACCAAATAGACCTGACATTTTTAAGATTTGAATTTATGTGAGTAAGCAACACATAAAACATGTTTAAGACTAGATGTAAACAAATTAAAGTGAATCTAGTGTAAACAGTTTATTACAACATTATTACAAAATTCGCAAGAGTCTGTGTATATCAATGCTTCTATAGAGGGTATGCGGAACAGAGAGTAAATTCCGGATACCTCCACTGGAACGGGAGGATCCTTCGAACCAGACGGTTATTGTGTCTGGTAGGCAACTGCCCGATAGTTGATATTCGGACTGTTGCATATGTTCAAATCGCACGGAGAACTTTGCTTGCGCGATGCAGGATTTCGTTTTTTGTTGCCGTACGAATTTCGCTTCTTAGTTTTTCATGTCATGTCATATTCATATGCTTATATTATAAAGAGGAAAGATTTGTATTTTTGTATGTAATGAATTTAATTATCAGCGAGTAACATAGGCTATATTTTATCCCCGTACTCCCACGGGAACGGGAACTACGCGGGTGATACCGCGTGACGTCCGCTAGTGTTTAATAACATGAACTTGTCAAGAGAATTAATTCAAAAACTCTTGTAAACTGTCTAGAAAAACACTACCTTTCCTTGAAAAACACTCATGAAGTCTATACTTCATGAGTGTTTTCCAAGGACCGATACTTCAAGATTTTTCAAGTAAAGACGAAAGGTACCTATGTACCTATCGTCTTTACTTGAATTATCTCTGAATAGTTCACCTAAGACTTCCTGCAGTACTTTATCTCCTTTATAAATCTATTCAAAGATTGTCTTTAAATTTTATTTAAATCTTTTCTTTCTTCTTCTTCTTCATGTCGCTGGCACAATAGATTTTTATTTTTTTGTGTGCCCCAAAACATTGCCATGTTTTTATTTTTTTAATCTATTCTATTTTCTAAAACACAAACACGCAAATATCAGCAACAAATGCAAGTTAAACGAAGAAAAAGCAAATAAAAATCTTGACGATCGTACCCGTTCTAGTAACTCTGAATCCGTGTCCCACTTCAAAAGTGACTTCTACTGAAAAGCCTTTACAGTCTCAAGACATTAATTTTTATGAATTAAACATTTTTCTAATTTATTTCCATCTTTATGTTGAAAACCGCCGGTGGTCTTACAAAGGAGACTAAGTTTTGGGCCCGATTTCTTAAGAAATTTCCCTTCAATTTTGATAAAGTTTCGCCATTTGCGGGTCATAAAATTAGGGGTAAAAGTTGCGGATTGGAAACTTTGAATCTATTCAAGTGTAATGGATGTTCTATCTGTGATTTTAACCGTAAGCGAAATGTTGATTGATGTTTGTGGAAATAGAAAAAAAATATGAATGTACAGTGTACATTTTAGATTCGTATAGTTGACGAAAATGATTTTTAAAATGGTCGGATTTTTTTAAATAAAATTTTCAATGTTTTAATACTTATTTTGCTATTCGGGGCAAATACAAATCCAACGAACAAAAGATCTCCAAAATCGGTCCAGCCGTTATTGAGTTATAAATGGTGTTATTAACCCGACTTTGTTTAATGTGTATATGTAGATATTATCTACACAGTATATGTAGATAATCCACACTTCCATACTTTAACATTATAAATGTGAAAGTTACTCAGTCTGTCTGTCTGTTTGTTACATCTTGACGTCTTAAGTGCTGACAGGATTTGGATGAAACTGGACACAACGGTAGACCATGTCTTAGAATAGGCCATAGAATAATATCTGACTTTCACAAGAAGATGCCACTGGTAGAAGTATAAACTAACTAGGTTTTGCCCGCGACTTCGTCCGCGTGGAATACTTACTTTGGGCAGCCATTTTTATTATTAACTAAAAAAAAATTTTTCAAAAACGCTTGTACGAATGTTTATTTATTTTTTATCAAGTGTTTTAAAACAAAGGTTGGCATGGTTTTATCTTCAATAATGACGGACTCCCATACAAACTTTCATACCCTATTTCAACTCCTTCAAGCCCCTTTCCTGTGTCCTGCTCCAAGATCTAATCTATCTCTACCAGATTTCATCTAAATCGGTTCAGAGGTTTAAGCGTGAAGAGATAACAGACAGACGTAGTTAGTAAGTATAGTAAGTATGTTTATTGGTTGTTTGTGGGTTAACCCTTCAGGTAATCCGATTACAAATTGCATTCTATCAGTGAAAAATACTTTTGTAAATATAATGATCTTATACTACTTTTTCCTATGATAGCCAGCGGGAGCTAAAACGCAGGAAAATCTTGTAATTACTAATACAATACAAAAATAAATATTAATAATATAATATAATAATATTTTGGGACAACTCACACACGGTCATCCGATCCCAAACTAGGCAGAGCCTGTGCTATGGCAACCAGACAACTGATAAATATACTTATAAATTTCTAAATACATACATATTATAGACAAATTACACCTTATTTTATTTTATTTATTTGGCTCACCAACAATTGAATACACGTGTACAAGGATGAGCTACATCAAATAAACTGATAGACCAGTGTAACAATTTCTTACAGGTTGCACATCATACATTACAATATTGTCGATTGATGCTGAACAATTTGCACAACACTTAAAATTAGGTGAGTTCTAAGTTACTCACCGAACATTATTATGACCTATAACTAGATTATGTATAAATATAGGTTTATTCCATAAATACTTAACTAACTATATACACTAGAAATAAAAATAAAATCTCCTAACTAAATAAACCCTAAAATATGGCGTCAAAAAATTCATCCGCATCGCTGTCGACTGGAAGTGTACCCAAAAGACTGGCGGCATTGCCACGTTGTATGGCAATGCTTATTCTTTGACCAAGGTAAAAGCCAGCCCTTGGGTCACGTGAAGTGTCAACTAAGCGCCTTGAGAGATCTTTAAATAAGTTATGTGCACTCGGACCCCAAGACCCAAGAGTTTCAACCCCAAACGGCTCGAAAATATAACTACCAACAAGTTAAATTAAATTAACATACAAGCCTTAACACTAACATGATTTCACAAGTTTTTATAAATAATACTTCTAAACCTACCAAGTGAGTCAGAGTGCACATCGACAAGATCACTGCAGCTGTTCAATAACTTACACAGTCGGGGGATAGGAGAATTAGCACCGAGGGCGGTTCTGCGAAGCGGAGGACGTAAGGGGGACCTTAAATTAATAGTTATAATCAATCACATCAAGTTATTTAATTTACTTGTTTATCTACACAATTCAATCTCGCGATAAGCTTTTATATCATATAAATTGTGTAATGAGATCACGGTATAAGTTGATAGTAAAAGTTTATTTTTTACTTTTATTCATCGCTGGACACGTTTCTCACAAATTCCAGACGGATTGGAGCAACGGAGTTTATGTTCAGCACCATATTTTTTAAACTCGCATTCGTATTCTTAGTAAGTCCTTTCATCTGATACACATATTGGAGGCAAGCTTTAAAAACTTAGTCCGCTATATTGAATTTAGAGTGCCGCCACTTTATTTTTCAATAATTAGTCCGCCATCTTGGGTGTTCCACCATATTGGAGTTAGAATAACATCACACAGCTAACCATGTATTGTCATCCAAACTGAATGTGTATACAAAATTTCAGCTCAATCGGTTGAAGATATCTGTTTCAAAGTTGAGTTGCAAGAGTCCACCCGAAGACGGGGTCCGTTAGAAGACGGGGTCCACTATGGCCAGAGCCTGCCAGGGTTGCGAAATAAGTTCGAAAGAGTCACCGCGGCCCTGGAACGCAAAGGGCTTTAGAAGGAACACGGATGGGTTTTAGTCAGTAAGAGTCTGACACGCCCTTCCGCTCCACCCAGAGCGTAAGAAGTCATTTGATGATTACCCATCCTTAAAAATAAAAAAAAAGAGTCCACTCGAACAAACATAGTTTTTATTTTATTTTAATTATTTAGGGACAATAAACAGCTACAATATAAAATTTCAACATAACAAAAATCATAAGGTATATAACAATATTGCAGCCCACTACATTATCCGCATATTAAAAAAAACAAATATATGGTAATGAGTGCCACCAAAAAGCATTAATAAACATACAGTACATATTAAAGTTATTACATCATTCACAATAAATAAATAAATTAGTAACGAAACAAAAAGAAAAAACACTAAACAAATTAAAATTATACAAAATAGGATTAGATTTATTATACATTCATTTTAAAGCATTATTATTAGGTAAAAGTTTCATAACATTCCATTTAAATTTTGATTTGGAGCATACAAAAATGTCAATATCAATAAAAAAAGTATTATATGAGTCTACCATTCGGCGAATAGGGCAGCGCAAACCAGAGTTAGTTCGACAGCTACTTAGAGCAAATAGGGTACCAGCACGGACACTACGTTTGTTAACGGTTCGAGGTACAGCATAACATAACCTACTCGTGAGGTCAATTGAGTCAAAATGGCTATGAACAATACAACGCAACACAGATGTATCAAGCTTATATTTTCTTAATAATTTGGAATACGGTAGGTAGATCCTATGACACATCCTAGTTACATACATACATCCATTGCAAGTTAAATAAAAGCTTGTAAATAAAGAAAAGCAAGCGTCACAGAAACATAATTAAGGAAATAATATCAAAAAATAACATAGATATTCAATTAAAATACCAGTCATCTCATATGTCCCGATTCCAAAAACAAATATGAAAGTGTATAAAAAGAACGAATGCGCACAAAGGCGATAGCACAATTATTTTCTCGATACCAGCATTTTTTATCGAGATCATATTTTAATGATATCGGTATAATTACTGTTTTCTGCCACAACCTATTGGCATAATTACTAGAATTTGCTTTGGTAACGTTTTTTTATAACTGAAATGAGAAAGTTATTTATAACAGGCTGGTTTGATGTTTTATTGAGTAATAAAGTGGAGTTTCTTTTGATATTTTTTTTTAAGTTCGATTTGCGATATTTTGCGTTCACGGGCTTTTGTCAACCGGCGGCGGCGACCTCTCGCGTCCGGCCCTGGTTGAATCCATGGTCCGGAGCGAGGAGGCTTGGGAAGCGGTCACCTCCTTCTGCGAAGCAGTAATGCTAGCGAAGGAGGAGGCGGGCCGCGTCAGGGAAAGGAAGAGGCCCTGGGCGTCAGGAGTCGCAGGACGATCCTCGGCCACCGTAGGCGCGGACCTGTCCGATCACCACCAGGCCCGGGTCGATGGCGCGTTGTGTTTCACGCGCGCCTCAAAGAGATGTCAGCATAGAAGACGGGGCCCGCTAGGGCCAGAGCCTGCCAGGGTTGCGGAATTTGTTCGAAAGAGTCACCGCGGCCCTGGAACGCTAAGGGCTTTAGAAGGAACACGGATGGGTTTTAGTCAGTAAGAGTCTGACACGCCCTTCCGCTCCACCTAGAGCGGAAGAAGTCATTTGATGATTTCCCATCCTTAAAAAATCGTTGCCTACTTATTATCGTTATCTTATATTTTTCTGTCACTGTTTTTGATAATTATTAAACTCTAAGTACTCATTTTAATTCTAATCGGAACCAGCCATGGATACTGTTTTTTATATTTATATGGAACCAGCTGTAATTACCAAAATTGCTCATGCATAACGTAGTAAAAATTTTAGGTAGTTAACAAGACGGTTTGACTACTTATATGTAAAATGTATGAAAACGAAAAGCACCCTTAATGCTACGACATTAAGACACTATCAACATCAAATTATTAACATTTACGTGATATGCTGCCTACCTACTGTACACTCTTAGATTAACATCCCTATTTATACTTATAATTTAAAAAAATGCAAAAGTGTGTCTGTCTGTCTGTTACCTTTTTAGGCTTAAACCACTGAACCGATTTAGATGAAATTTGGTATAAAGATAGTTTGAGTCCCGGGAAGGGACATAGGCTACCTTCTGTTGCGAGAAAAGGGCTTGAAGGGTTTGAAATAGGGGATGAAAGTTTGTATGGGAGTCCGTCATTATTGAAGATATAACCATGAACCTTTGTATTTAGGCACTTGATAAAAATAAACAAACATCCCTAATATGTTCAGTTTTTGAAAAAATTGTATCTTTGAAATAAAAATGGCTGCTCAAAGTAACAATTCCACGCGGACGAAGTCGTGGGCAAAAGCTAGTTTCTTATAAGTATCTACTCTTTTCGGAGGTTATTCTATAGCCATCACAAATCCACCTAGCCTTGTCTAAACTATATTGGCGTCAGCTTGCCGTCCAACTCAATGTAACTGTATAGAGATATGCGGTACAGAGAGCAAAGTCCCGCATAGCTCCACCGAAAAGGGAGGATCCTCCGACCAGACGGTTGTTGTGTTTGGTAGGCAACTGCTCGATAGTTGATATATGGACTGTTGTATATGTTCAAATCACATGGAGAACTTTGCTAGCGCGATGTAGGATGTCGTTGGTAGTTCATTGCTGACAGGATAGATGGCGTTGTGGTTCTATTTGTTGCCGTACAAATTTTGCTTCTTTGTTTTTCATGTGGCGGCATTGATGCCGGTACAACTGAGTACCAGTATTGCATAAAGCAACTTCCTAATTGACCTCGACTGGTACATAGTATATAATATATAGTCCTCCTGACCGATTTCGGCCATGGCGGTCAATCTCAACTGAGACTAGCCATCGGCGCGGGACATATTATAGTGCACAAGTGTGTGCGCAAACACAGGTGCACTCCTTCCATCATTCTCATATTCCGATGGGACAGCAACCAGACACGAATGCAGAGAGATCTGGCGCAGGACCAACTGCTTAACGTGCTTTCCGAGGCACGGAAGTGTCACACCACCAACTTTCACACTCCGGGCTGTCGCAGAGAAATTCCTGCTGGAACAACCCAATAATTCTTATTGCCCGACATGGGAAATGAACCCAGGACTCCACCCTCCAAAGTCGCGGACGGCAAGATCAACGGAGCAGTTTGACCTCCACAACCAAGAATCTAGGTAACACGATACTCCATGGCAAGACCGGAGTCAGATTGTTTGGCTTCTGATTGCAACTACTGACAAAGATCCTTAAATGACAGCCGACCAACGGCTTAACGTACTTTCGTGAGACATGAAGGAGTCTCGTCTTGTTAAAATGGTCACCCATCCACAAACCGACCCCGGCAAGTTTTGCTTCACATCAAAGATCGACTCATGCGGTGATTATTATTAAGCCACGAGCTGCTGTAGCCAATAACGAATACCATATTTCTAAGACTACTAAAAACACAGTGAGTAATAAAGGTCATTTATCACCAGTTTTACTTAAGCTCTACATGTTAACACGAAAAAGCGGCCTTATCTAAACCATAGAACAAGAACAAACACATGCTAATATTATTAATACAACACAGCTAAGTAATTGCAACTCCACACTCGCGCGTAATGTATAATTTTACGCACGAGAGCTGAAATACCGGCTATATAACACATGGGTATGAAGATTGGTAACAGCGCCATCTAGTGTTACAGGTGTACGGCAATATTCGCTGTGTCGCGGTGTGTCATACATTTATCACTCACGCCGATGTTCGTAGGGTGACTAGGTTTTAGGGAGGATGTTTTTTCTTATTCCAATTATTGATCCTGTAAGTATTTTAAATTCTTATCAAAGTCAGTATTTACAGTTATTTGTAACGCATTAAAGCCAATTAGACAAACTTGTTTAGTTAATTTTTTATAATATGATTCCGAACTCGAAGATAACAAGAGTAAATAAGAACGAATATAAATATTTTTGCCTCATGTTTAGGTATTTATACTTATTTTTTTCAATGTTGAAGCTCTAAAGCTTCACTTAACACGAAAGTAATAAAATACTTGTAGTTATCTTTTTTATATAATACACGTCAACCGGTGAAAAACTAATGTTACAGCTGTGTCAAAATGTAACTTGAATAAAATAAAATACAAATTAAATATGTAATAATAAAATTTCAATTAATTAATCTTGTCACTTACTTTTTCACATACAATAATAAATTGAAATTTAGTCGCAGTCTAATGTTTTAGAATATCAGGTGGAAATTTTCTTGTAATACGGATTGAAGAAAAAATCCTAATCCACCGACAATTTCCACAATTCGTATGCACTCTACTGCGACGCACAAAAAGCACTTTGTCAGATTGCAACTTTGACATCTTCGATATGCCACTGAAAGCAACCTGCAGTTTACAATGTACACATGGATTCGTACAGATCTCTTGTTTTTTTTTAGAGACAGATGAAATGGTCTCAACATATTTAGATAAGAACCTTTTTGGACACGGGACACTTGTGTTTTAATGCATCAATTTAATCGAGATGACATATAAATATATGTATCAGATTTACACAAATAGGCCTACATTCTTAACGTATCCTTTAATTTTGTGATTGTTGCTGCTGTGATAAACAAAATAATCACATTTAGTTAGTGTTATAATACTAATAATTAAACATTATTTAATAGTAAGATTGAACGTCAAAGACAAAAATTCTATAAAAAAAAATGTATTCTGTTCTTTATACCATCAATTGTAGTGTCAAATTCATACGTTAATTATTATAATTTACGTTTATCTACAACTGTCTCTATCTCTCCTCGTCACTCCTCACCAGATGTGTCCGTAGTGTCGAGATATGTCGGTGCGCTTTATTTTGTGCCAACTAATCATTCAATTGTTTCAATCAACCTCTAATTTATATTATTTATTTAAAATCATTAATGATACACCAGATCAGTTAGGTAGTCGCTGCACGTAAAATACTGGTATTCAGCTGAATCTGGTTTGACTGGAAGCAGACCCCAATATAGTTGGGAAAAGGCTAGGCAGATGGTAATTTGAAATCACCACTGATTAAAGGGGTATTTATATAAAACATCGTGAGTAAGTTCACACTCCCACGAACATTGCTATCGATGCCTTTCATGACACTGCCAAGCAGAAATGATCAAATTACAACCTTACCAACGTATGTCATCCGCCATTTTGAATTTAGTATGACGTCATTTACTCAGTATAATGTCCCGAGTAATTACAAAACGTAATGTCACCTCATTTGCCTAAATCGGTTGAAGCATTTAAGCTTTGGGCGACCTACATTGGGGCTAACTTTGCCGCTTTTTGGCTTCACTGTGATGAGGTAAGAATGTAAATTAGTATTAATTAGTAGCTCGGCTATTGTTTAAAGGAGGGTAGGCAGGTGAGCAAGACGTGCGGTAAACTGAGAATGTTTTGTTATCTGATATGTTTAATTTAATTTACCTATGTTTCGAATATCAAGGGTGTTTTTTTAGATTTAGCAATTAGTTTAGATTTAATTGCAAACACAATAGAACTATAATAATAACTATATTATTCCTGCTTTTTATATTCCATAATGACAAATTTAACTTCGTAACAAACAAACTTAGGAGTTTTCTAATTATTTACTTTAATAATTAATTACACTGAAACACACATTTCAGAGTAATTAGAAAGCTCCTAAGTTACCTAAAACCATCAAGAGTACATACTCTTGAGGGTTTTAGGTAACAACTATGTTGATTTGATGATTATTTTCACGTTTCATAAGTTATGATTTTTTGATGTCACAAAAAAGGATCCCATAAAAAACTGTGTAGCGTTCAAAAGGCTGGGTGTCCAAACGCCTCCTGCCGGAGGCTCTATGCGGGGATCGAGCGGTCCATGGCCCTTTATGGGGCCCCAGTGTGGTCACTGACGTTGAAGGGGCGACCTGCCCGCCAGCTCAACGCGTCCCAAAGGGTTATGGCCATCCTCCGGCGAGGCGGCGAGCCTCCTTGCCGGATTAACGCCATGGGATGTGTAGTTTACGCGTGGCACGTGGAGGCGCTTCGCCGGGGCGAAATTCCGCTGCCGCGGCAAATTGCAACGCGGCGGACGGAACTCCGGCAGGATACCATGGCGATATGGAAACGGCGACTATCGCAACCCAGCGCTGGGCACGCCACAATTGCGGCGATAAGACCCCTCTTTGAGGAGTGGCTGGAGAGGCGCTACGGCGTCCTCACCTTCCGCCTGACGCAGGTACTCACCGGACACGGCTGTTTCGGGAGGTACCTGTTTCGGATTAAGCGGGAGGACACGCCCGGGTGTCAGCACTGTGAGGATCGCCCGGAGGACACGGTGGAGCATACGGTGGAG
>NDFZ01004561.1:41607-75593 GCA_002192655.3 Mamestra configurata
GAGCACCGCCGTGTCCTCGTCGAGGCGATCGGCGGCGGCGACCTCTCGCGTCCGGCCCTGGTTGAATCCATGGTCCGGAGCGAAGAGGCTTGGGAAGCGGTCACCTCCTTCTGCGAAGCAGTAATGCTAGCGAAGGAGGAGGCGGGCCGCGCGAGGGAAAGGCAAGGCCTTCGCCCCAACCGCCGCAACAGGAGAAGACGCCCCGGGCGTCGGGAGTCGCAGGGCGATCCCCGGCCACCGTAGGCGCGGGCCTGCGGACGGCGAGCATTGGGTGGCTCGCTGTCCGATCAGCACCAGGCCCGGGTCGATGGCGCGTTGTGTTTCACGCGCGCCATGCATTTCACGCATCAAAGAGATGTCAGCATAAAAGGTGGGGCCCGCTAGGGCCAGATCCTGCCAGGGTTTCAAGGAGGCAATTCAAAGGACGAAGACCAACAGTGACATCTTAAAACCATCATGATTCCTGTGTGGCATGATCCATTTAAATTATGGCATTTGCACGTCATATTAGGAATAAAGGGTGTTCAACAGTCGCGCTTTCGCAACAAGACGGGTTGCGGAATTTGTTCGAAAGAGTCACCGCGGCCCTGGAACGCAAAGAGCTTTAGAAGGAACATGGATGGGTTTTAGTCAGTAAGAGTCTGACACGCCCTACCGCTCCACCCAGAGCGGAAGAAGTAATTTGATGATTTCCAAACCTTAAAAAAAAAATTAAAAAAAAGCGTTCAAAAGGCTAAGCAAAAACAAAAATCAGCTAATTATCTTCCCTACTTAAATTTTCGGAAACAAAACTATACTTAAAAAATAAATATCACCAGGTTCCCAAGTTCTCCCAACACAGAATGGTCACACTACAACACAGGGAAAGCACTTTGCTTGATTGTAACTCTGACCTTACATCTTTGAAGCTGGAAGCTCTAGTTTTTATAATACACACCTTATTACCTTCAGGATTCGTACTGACTGGCTGAAATTTATTTTTAGCTGGCCTTGAAGGCCCTGGATTTGTAGACCTGCGATTGCGGTTTGCGATTTAAAAAATTTCGACATTTTCATTGCGTTGTATGTTGTATAATGTTCTTACCAGTAAGATGAACAACAATGGAGTGCACCTGCCACGTTATCTCCTCATCACCCATGATTGGTTGACTGGTAAAGAGTGTCTAGGGCATTAACGCTCACGGCCGGTTTCAATAACGTTTCTGCCTTTGACCAACTGCAAGCGGGCACGCCCTTAATGTCTGGAGGCTTATTTAGTTTGATATTATATATTATATCGGTATGATTATTATATATTATATTTATTAGTTTATTATTTTAGCATATATATGTATTTTATTAGTATTATATATATTATCTGTATATTCTTTCCGAAATGTTAAAATTCAATTTTGTATCTTAATTTTATTTATTGTACACCTACCACAGTATAGTCTTTATAACCCAAAGGTTGACTGGTAGAGAATGCCTTGATGCATTAAGTCCGCCCATGTACCACTTTTGTACATAAAGTTTAAATAAATAAATAATAAATAAATAAATATTGTTTTTATGCTTCAGTTTGTCTGTTTATGCTGGCATGATGGAGTGTGCTAGCTTGCAAGTAGCGAATTATTTATTTTTATGTTTTTACGTGTTACCTTTGTTGTATTGTTTTCTTTATAAGAATACTTTGCATACCTTTGTATAAATGCTAGTTCTTATAACTCAACAGACAGATGTGTTGCTGGGGAGTTTGTTGCGCTACTTCTTCTTCCCAGCTAAAACACTACGAAGTCACCACTTCCTAGTTTCCTGGGGACTGTCTCTATGTAAAACTTTGACGTTCAAAAAGTGCTGGCGCTCAGCCTAATTTGAATAACTTTTGATTTTGATTTGATTTTGTCTAATTAACTACCAACAGTAGCTGAAACGTCTAAAATGTTTGCCTTTGAAACATGACGTTTCAGCTAACGTTGGTAGCTAATTTGACAGTTGTTCAAAGGTAGATACGTTATTGAGACCGGCCGTTAATAAATAAATAATTCGATGATGTTAAATATGAACGACTGTCTGCAGTGGCAAACCGGTCGATGACGCTTGGGAGAGGCCTATGTCCAGCAGTGGATGTCTTTCAGCTGTTGATGATGTAGCGGCATCAATGCCGCCACATGAAAACTAAGAAGCGAAATTTTTACGGCAACAAAAAGAACCGCTAAGCCATCTATACTGTTAGCGACGAATCATCGTCACGCAATCAAAGTTTTCCGTGCGATTTTAACATGTACAATAGTCCGAATATCAACTATCGGGCTGTTGCCCACCAGACACAACCACCGTCTGGTTGGAGGATCCTTCCTTTTCAGTGGAGGTATGCGGGACTTTACTTTCTGTTCCGCATATCTCTATACATTAAAAATCTTTAAGCGACATTTTGTTTACAGCCCATACTACGCCACACAATATAACCCAGATTTTTATATTTTAGACCCAGTCTGCTTTGCCTATGTCCTCATTATTTACTTGTAAAAACAGTATACAAAGGTGGACGTAATGCCTTGCAATATTGTAGTAGCAGCTATAGTGGCGTTCCTTTTAGTATTTATGAGAAAGAAAAGTAGGTGCCCATGTATTGATCAATCAAAACAAGGGCCTCTGCATACTCTTCAATGAATTTTTCAATGGGAAGATTCGAATCATATTCCAAGTAATAATTGTATTCTTACTTTAACAAACGTGGTTATATCCATACTAATATTATAAACTAGCTTTTACCGCGATTTCGTACGCGCATATCCCGATTTTCACGTTCCCGTAAGAATTTTCCGTTTCCAACAAGCAGTTCCAGAGATTAGCGCGTTCAAAGAAAAATCTCCTCTGCTTTATTATAAGTTTCAAGAAACAAACAAACAAACTCTTCAGTAAATATAGATGTGAAAATAACTCTGTATGTTACCCCTTCACACCTCAATGGCTGAACGGATTACGATGAAATTGAGCACATGGGTATCCGAGCATGTTCTGGAATTGAACATTGGATGCTTTTTACCCCGAGGCTATCTCCTCTTAGGATAATTTCCGACCTGCAAGCGAGCGAAGCCACTGGCTGAAGCTGATGTTTTTAACCTAACTTGACCTCATAAGTATAAGTCAAAGAGAAAAAACGAATAAGTTTTTCCTCTCGACAGTTCAAGCGGCTAAGAAAACACGGAGCATCTTCAAACAGCAAAAAAACTATCTCATCTCACTTTGACTCGCACCAAAAAAGCCAAAAGAAACAGCTAAGAAAATCCGCGGATCCACAAACGCTTCTAGTACTACGACTTTTCTCTCGATCCAAGATCCGGGCTTACGACAGATGTTCCTCGGCTCTGAGTACCCACTGAAATATTCAAGACGCTAAGTAGTCTCTGAAATTTTAAACCGCGCTACCCCAATTTTTCTTTGGCAATATTAGGTGGGCCCATAATTTTTGGCTGAAGAAATAAGGTGTTGGGAATCTTGCGTTTTTTCTGTAAATTTTTTCGCCTTGTTAATCTGTTAAAAGGTTTTGAAATATGGTGATGGGAATGTTATGGATGCTTTTGTGGGCTTCTTAAAAGAATATGCCAAGTTTACACCTGTGACTTTTGAAAAGTTAATTAAAATGTTGTCAAGAATATCAGCGAAATGACCGCCATAGTAGCAATCTATGATATGTTTACTTTTTTTTTAAGGATGGGAAATCATCAAATGACTTCTTCGACTCTAAGTAGAGCGGAAAGGCGTGTCAGACTCTTACTGACTAAAACCCATGCATGTTTCTTCTGAAGCCCCTTGCGGTCCAGGGCCGCGGTGACTCTTTCGAAAAAATTTCGCAACCCTGGCAGGCTCTGGCCCTAGTGATATCTCTACTAATATACCAATTCTAACTAATGTTAAATGCGAAAGTAACTCAGTCTGCTTTTGCCTTTTTTCGTCTTAACGGCTGAACGAATTGGATGAAACTTGGCACACGGGTAGACAAATATTTGCATGACTTAGAATACTTACTATCCCGGGAGAATGTTTCCTTGGAATAATTTCCGCCTTTCACGCGGTTGAAGCTTTTTTTCTTATTTATTTATTTGTTCTTATAAAATTGTTCATCCTGACTGAATAATTATAACTCAGGAAAAAGGATTTATTTCATAACGTAATAATTTGGTAAGAAAGCACTTGAAATGTCACTTTAAGGAGGGAGGGAATGAAACGTTCATACAAAATTCCCCCAACTTTGTATGAAAGTCATTGGATTTGATATAGTTTCCAATAATAAAATGAGTGATAAACGAAAAAGGGGTTTTGTATTTATATAATTGCATCCATTGGATTATAACCAAGCCTTAATTCGGTTTATGCTTGAATGAGGATAGGTAATGAAATATTTTAACACAGCGGCCAAAAATTTCAGCTTGAATAAAATTCTAATCAATCTCTTGTAATTGGCAGTTCTGAAAAATTAACTCTGCGAAACTGGTACAAAATTGAGCGGCCAGGAAAATGTTAAAATTTCCAATCTTCAGACGAAAAATAGAAGAAATAATACATTATTGGAGTTTTGAAAACTTTTGATTTTTGGAAAACGAATGCTGCCGTGCATTTGAAAATTTTACTTAAGGCAAAATAGAGTTTTTATGAATACTATAAATTAAAATTTGCACGTTTTAATCTGTTGGTTAATTAATCACTCCTCAACTACTGAAAAGAATTTCGACGAAATGAATCACAAAGGGTACTTCGGATACAGATGAAATCTAAAACACGCCCTTCCGCTCCACCCAGAGCGGAAGAAGTCATTTGATGATTTCCCTAACTTAAAAAAAGCATCTATTCTTGGAGGAACGAGGAGAAGATGGCGAAACGCCTCGGATAGATTCTTAGTGAATTGGCGTGAATAAGCGAAACAAAGATAGAAATGGAAGGAATCGGAGGCCTTTTGCCCAGGTATCTCATCTTTAAAAAAAAAAACTTGCCAGTGAGATAATTTCCGTGGGCGAGGCCTCTTACAAAAGCTAGTAAGCGTATAAATGCTTACTTGCTTTTGCAAGAGGCCTCGCCCACAGTAATTATATTATAATTATTACGAGTGTTTTTTGAAGTGACAACTTCTTTAGCGGCGTTGTGCACTTTTTGGGATGGGTAAAAAATTGTTAAACTCGCTTCAGGACACGTGATCTGACTGAAAATTCGTAAGACGGAGGGAGAGGCATAGGAGAGGAAGTAATATCCCCCTCTCTTTCTACCGCGCGGCGAAAATGTATGCCTCAATGCATGCATATGCAATTCGTGCGAAATTATTCCCTAACCATTCCAAAATATCAAAAATGCACAACGTTAATGTTCAAGTTTTCACTTCTACCGGCACTCCCGGAGTGCAAGTGCAACCCGTTGTTTTTTTTCTTCCATTTATATGGTAGAAAAAAACACTCTAGGTAATAGAGAAGTGATATGAGTAGGTTGATTTTAGGACAATACATTCAGGAATAACAAAACTTTATTGAAGGCAAAACAATAAGAAAGTATTATAAAAAAACTCAAACAAAAAAGTGTTTTCCAAGTGCCTTTCTTTATTACTTATCTCTAAAGATATGTTATTTACCAATAAATTACTTTTATTGGACGTTACCCAAATGCGAAAACACGTCTACTGGGAAATTAAGATGGTATCTCATAATGCTACCAACTAGCTGCATCATTTACGAATATTAATATTTATTGTGAAAGATATTGGGACGGGAAAAACGCTACGCTGAAAAGCAATCAAGAAAACTTGCTAGAAAATAAACTTAATATGTAAGTCTAACTTATCTTAGTATTAGATGAGCTAGAATTTCTGCAAAATTCCGTTCTCAACTTTGACATCTCATATCACGTTTTTCGGCATACTACTGACTACTGTTATAATATGTATTTGTGAGCTGGTTTAATTTTACATGCCATATCTAATTCTATTGTATTTGTTTATTGTGTGATTTTAAAGTATATTCGTGTGATAATTATGGGCTATGCCTGAAATATATACATATATATGTAAACATTTTTAAAAGCTCACTACTATACTATTCTGATCAGAAATCAAATCGAATGAAATAATAAAAAACTGGCCAAGTGCGAGTCGGACTCTAACACGAAGGGTTCCGTATCATAAACAAAAAACCACGTTTCTTACACGTTAGCCCCCTTTTATTTTTTATTATTTGTTGTTATAGCGACAATAGAAATACACACTCTGTAAAAAATTCAGCTATCTAACTATTACGGTTCTTGAAATACAGCCCGCTGACAAACAGATGGACGGACAGCGGAGGCTTAGTAATAGGATTCCGTTGGTTACTCTGGGTACGGAACCCAAAAAAATTACCTAAACCTAGAAATTTGACACCAGTCGTGCCCCAGTAACTGAGTTGAGGAGAACACAAAGACTGAGGACAGGCGCTCCATGGAGAACACTGGGTACCCAGTGGCATTTGATTGGACTGGACGGCGACCCCAATAAAGTTGGCAGATTGAACTCAGATTAGCAGATTTCTCTGCCCTACATGGCATTTCCGACATCGTTGTTTATTTCATGAGCCTTATGAGTCATGACCAGAGATCGGAATAGGTAGACTACATTTACCTAATGTTCGTGGAAGTAAGTAACATAGAGTTGATAATACCTCGTCTAAAATCCCGGAATCATAAATGGAATCATGACAATTAAAACCCGGGTTTATAAAAACATGAACGGGACTTTGAGTATAGTTACAAATTATTGATTTGAAGAATCAAAAGAAGAAAGAGTTGAGGAAAGGTCATGCCTTCACAAAGTAATTCAAGCAGCAAGAAAGGAGAATGAGAATACTAAAATCATCCAAGTTTTTTTCAGTTTGAACATATACCTTGGCAAAGGCCTCCGGTTCCTTCCATTTCTCTCTTTATTATTCACGCCAAATTACTAAGAATCCATCCAAGGCGTTTCGCCATCTTCTCCTCGTTCCTCCAAGAATAGATGCTTTTTTTAAGTTTGGGAAATCATCAAATGACTTCTTCCGCTCTGGGTGAAGCGGAAGGGCGTGTCAGACTGTTACTGACTAAAACCCATCCGTGTTCCTTCTAAAGCCCTTTGCGTTCCAGAGCCGCGGTGACTCTTTCGAACAAATTCCGCAACCCTGGCAGGCTCTGGCCCCGTCTTCTATGCTACATTTTTCCTAAAGCGGCAGCCATCTTGCCAGAAATCGTTACAATATGAATTGGCATTAACCCTGCTTCGTTCCTTCTCTTGAAAGCAAAGCGTTGAGATGCCTGCCTACCTATCAAAGGGAAACGGGATGATATCTCATTGAATTAAATTTATGTCGACCTTACACTCCTGATGGTATATTTGAAAGTTTATATTCAAGGTAACGTTGTTCTTTGTAGGGTTGCCAAAAATTGTCTTCTGTTATTGGATTTTTTGTATGAGAATTTTGTAAAGCAGATTCTTTTAGGCTCCGACCAATACATACTGATAAGCTATTTATGTTGTTAGTAATTGCCATACTGTATACACTTTATAAAAGTTGTATCAGAAATAACGTAAAAGGGGTAATTGTACTCAACATTATGATCAACTTTTACCAAAGGGGCAACTCCGAAATTGCGAAAAATATCAGTTGTTTGGACAGCAGTTGAGTTACAAACACATTAAACTTGTCAACTTTATCATCATCAACCACCCACCGAAAACCCTTTTGACTTTCGAATTTCCAGAAGCAGTAATTTTTTCATAATAATCTACGCTGCCAGCCATTGTAATATAATATAATAATATAGCCTTTTTATTCCTAAACATAGGGTTACAAGAGGTCCCTAAGTTCGGTGTGCCTTTTGGCATAAGCCTCCTCCAATTCCTTCCAATGGGTCCTGTCCCTTGCTACTCTCAACCAGGATGGTCCCGCTGTCTGTTTCAAGTCATCTTCCCATCTTTTGCCGTCTCTTGGTTGCCAGAGGGTGACTTGCTTGCTCCATTTGTTAATGGGGTGACGCCATTACTGTCACCCCGAAAAATATGTTCCCGATAACTCAAACTATAAAATTGACATCACACATTGCACCCCTCGACGTAATAGGTACCGAACGTTATTTACCTTTCATCGTCTGCCTAGCCTTTTCCCAACTATATTGCGGTCGGCTTCCAGTTAAACCGGATTCAGCTGAATACCAGTATTTTACGTGGAGCGGCTGCCTACCAGACCTCCACAACCCATTAACTGGGTAACACGGTAGTTCTAGGCAAGACTGAAGTCAGATTTAAGGGCTTCAGACAATCCGTAACGACTGTCAAAGATCTACAAATGACAGTCGGGACCAACGGCTTAACGTGCTTTCCGAGGCACGGAGGAAACTCGGTATGTTAAGATGATCATCCATGCACAGACCAATCTTGGCAAGCGTTGCTTAACCTCGAAGGTCGACCCGTGCGGCTGGTATTATTTAGCCAGGAGCTTCTCAACGTTATTTCCTTTACACCCCTGTTGAAAAATACTAGCCACTTTCCGCAAAAAAATAAAAATAAAAAGTATTCACCAACCCTGCACGCTACCGTATATTTGGATAACAAACAACCGACCTGTCTTCTCATATTTAGCCAGCAATATTTCTCCTACCCTTTGTGTACGGAACGAAATCTCGAAACAAAATCCCGTCAGATGTACTGAAACGTCTTCTTGTGAATTACACGGTAATTTAATCTTTGTCACCCTCGAAATAGGGATCATTTTGCTTTGGGGTTGTTTCGTAAAAAATGTATAAATGAATTTGGACTTTATGCCATGGTGATAAAGCTGGTTGTAGGTGAAGTGGATGGCGCATGTAATGTGTTTACGGCAAATTGCAGTGGCTACTTGAAAGTTATAGCAAATCTGTCCAGAATTTGTCAGTGTTAATTCTCTTTGCTTTATTTACATTGAGAATGGTTAAAGTTTTATAAAGAAAAGTCTGGAATAAAAGATAAACAGATATCCACATTTGTTGAAAGGTTTTGGAGTGAAAAAACTTATTTTTATATTTAATTTTTATTTGTGGTAAATGTACCACAGTGTAGTCTTTTTAACACAAAGATTGACTGGTAGAGAATGCCTTGATGTATTAAGTCCGCCCATGTATCACTATTGTACATTAAGTTTAAATAAATATATCAATGACCTGGTGAGGGCCGAATACATCCACTGGATGGGAGAAGCATAACTGGTGCTGAGGCGACGCTTGAAGTCATGAACATGATCTAAAATGATGATGAAAAATACCTACCTACTCACTAATATTCTAAGGGTAACAAAATAAACATGCTAAAATAATAAGTTGACGCGGAAGAAAACCTTGAAAAGCTTAGATGTTACTTTTTAGGGTTCCGTACCCAAAGGGTAAAAACGGGACCCTATTACTAAGACTCCACTGTCCGTCTGTATGTCACCAGACTGTATCTCATGAAACGTGATAGCTAGACAGTTAAAATTTTCACAGATGATGTATTTCTGTTGCCGCTATAACAACAAAAAAATATATTAAATTACATTTGGATGCACACCGCGAAGGCTGGTTCGAGGTGGCGCAAAAAAAGATATCTGGAAGGATATAGGGGAGGCCTTTGCCCAGCAGTGGGATACAATAGACTAAGGAAAAAAATTACATTAAAAATGAAAGGGGGCTCCCATACAAGAAACGTGTTTTTTCGGTTTGTGGTACGTAAACGTAAATTATCCAGAATCAAAACATTTCACTTCACCGCAACTTCCAAATAGCTTTAACAAAGATATAAAAATACAGCCAAAATAACAGGAAACACCACAGGGCCCTATTAAAAGAGGATTAGCACCTAACAAACGCTACAAAACACAATTATTTTTATTTCCAACACGTTTGCGAGACAAGTTTTTTTTTTTTTCACTTATCGTAGTGTTTATCAAATGGATGGACCCTAATCTTATTACAATCTAGCCTTGTCTATAGACTAATAAGTAATTTAATTAAAATCTAAACTGTTATTATTGTCTTTACTAAGAATGTGTCCAATGGCACTTTTCTTATTGTCTCTATTTAGACGAATACACTTCGTTCTTGTGTTTATTTGGTAACACTTGTGCTACATTACACTATTACGCGAGACAAGTGAACTAGAAACATGACTTATAGGATACAAAGAATTTCACAACAGTATAATTTATTATCTTCTAAGAAGAAAATTATGAAGAACCAAACCATTGTGGGATCTGCCATTAGGAATTTCTTGGAGGCTTTTCAAAAGAATTCCGTGATCCGTGTTCCACGGAGTACAATTAGGAAAGGTAATCAACTAATCAAGTCGTCCATATAAAGATTTTCTTGTGATTTTAAATGGTTTCACAATATTCTCTATGGTCACGAGGATCTCCTTTTCTGCAGGTTTCTGGCAGACGAGTTAGGTCTTTGGAAGCGTCGGGCAAAAAGTAAAAGGAGAATTTGAATTAGGAATATGAAAATGTGTTTTGTTTTTAAATGCGACTCCTGTACCAGCGCTGATTCTCCTGCGTATGATTCTCCGCAGTTCGCTGAAACTGCAACATTTTTCTTACTTAGAGCATTTTTACTCCCGTCGTAACTTTGAAACGAAAGTCCGATTTGAGCAATTTAAAGTGTAATTTACATGCACATAATCAACCTTAATTATTTAAACAAATAAATGGATAAGGATTAATACCTTGATATCAAAATCATCACTTTTTCTTACCAACTGGGCTTTGATTGAATAATTTTAACAAAAAGCGGTCATTGTGACTTAACCATAATAGTTTGACGCATGCGATGAAAGACATCTTATGACATTTTTTCTTTCACCTTGGGTTACATTATTCAAGTTTTAGTAGGGATCCCTGATTATTTTTGGAAATAAATATAACCCACGTTACTCGGTAAAGACGTAGCTTTTAAATGGTTAAAGAATTTTCAAAATCGGTCGAGGAGTTTTTGAGTTAAATCGTAACAAACAAACAAACAAATCTTTCCTCTTAATAATATTACTTTAGACAACGACGAATAACAGTACTTTGGCACCAACGGAACCATGAAATACAAATAATACAAAATTAAAAACTGGATCACCTATCTCAATCACTAAAACCCGACTCAGATCAATCCTAACCCAAATTAAACACCACGAAAAAAAAAAATTAAAGAAAACACAAAAATAAACAGTATCCCTTCAAAATCCATCAGAGAATCTAAATATTTATCAAACCCATACTTCGCGTTATCATACACAAATAACGTTGCTTATTTATATCGAATCCTGTCATTTGAGTAGATAAATAAATAACATTACGCGGCTCAGTGAAGCTGAAAATTGCTGTGTATACAGCGTCCCTAGCGGTTTCATTTGCAAAATAATCTTTTTGGTGGCTGATATACAGTACTGTACCTATGTATATCTGGGTGTGTCTATCTAAGAACACAGCGAATGTTTTGAGAACGAAAGGTTTTGGGTTGCGTTGTGAAATTTGGGGTATGTTATCTGGTGTATGTTTTTTGGGTAATATTTCTAGTAGCTGTTATTGAAATTGGGAAAGGAAAATAGTCATAAATGTTGTTTCTTCACAAAACTATGTATAAGCTATTAAAAACTCATAATTAATTTCGGATTTTGTTATTTTTTTTACTTTTATGGATGTAAACCTTAAACAACCCTTTTTGTGAATCTGACACAGGGTTTTTTGAGTAACCTTGGGGCAGCATTATCATCAAAATTAATTCTAATCGGACCAACATAGACACTTGAAATAATAATAATTTTTTTTTACAAAAAATTCAATCGACTTCCTAAATTTAATAAAAAAATTCTACAAAGTATAAAATAACTTTAATTTCGGAAGTCAGTGTTTTTGGTTGTTTCTTCGTATTTTAAAATTCGCAATTGTGTATATTTGGATATAATTTCTCCAGCTATTTTGATTTCAAAACCAAACTACTGAACCGAGTTGACTGAAATTTCTATGAAACCAATCGGAACGTATGTCCTTTTACATGAAACAATTTTTTTTTTAATTGGTTCATAGTAGACGGAGTTATGAGTAACAAATATTAACAATTACGTATTAAGAACCTCCTCCTATTTTTGAAGTTGGTTATCAAATTAAAAAAAGTCGCTTTGAGACCTCATTTGAGTAGGTTCCCAATATGTCCAAAGATTATTCCCGCGGTAAAAGAACGAGGGAATTAAAAAAAGCAAAAGACAATATAATAATAATTGAAGCCCCACGTGAACGAAATCGAATGCAGAGAACGAATTCAGTAATAATGGGATACCAACAAGCGGATCAGCGGATTGTACTCATCACAATTAATTGAACGAAATTACGTGAAATGGCACCGTAAAATGAAAGCAGCGCAGAAGCATTAGGAATAATGTACGTCAAATATATATTTTTGTTATGCTTTCGAACGATCCTGGGATTGATCCACATGTCGGTCATAATGACAAAGACAAAAAAAACTTTAATTCGACTCGGACACAACACATTGGTAACAATCACAAAGCTAAATAAAATTGCAATGAGCATGCCGAAGCCCAAAGGGTTACCAACTGAGAGTTATCGGGTTTGATCTGTTGTCTCTCACTATCATCTTGTATTTTTTTTAATAAAAATTTATTGAAATAATAAATTTACACAAATTGTACATATAGTTCAGTAGTATAAAGTATTGGCCCTATAATAGTATTGTTACACATTTATACGTTAACACGCCTTTTTAGAGTACACCTTTTTACCTTCGAGTCACTCATCACCTTATACCAAATACCCATCACCCTGCCTAAAGATAAACGTCAGACACAACTATGGTTCACTTTTAAAAACAGCCTTCATGTTTTTGCTTAGCCCGTAAAACAATGTAGCCTAACCCTCAGTTGTTAACGAACCTTAACAAAATAGCGCTGCAACGAAAGCTGAAACGATAATTTACATCGATGATACAGCAATCGCATCCACAAGGCAGGTGAATGCCGAAGCACCACATCATATAACGGGCTGTCAAAAACTTTATTCACAGCTCAATAAAACGACACTAATGTCAAACGAAAACTAGGGCTTGTAAATTATTAAGAATCGAAACAATTAAATTATGTAGTCTAAATCATGGATCTAGCAAGTAACATCAGTTGACACACTAAGAGCTGATTTTTCAACTTTTAACTGAAGAATAAATATGGCCGTTAGACCCTTACAAAAACTGTCAAACCTCCATTTTTATTCCTCGGATACAAGTTATTTGACTATTGAAAAATCAGCCCTTGATATTTTTTGACGTGACAACATCTAATAAATTGATGAACGCCGGCTGCACGCATGAAAAAGGATGACTTATTGTAACGTTACGCTCATTGTAACGTTACGATTATTTTTTCAATGTTTTGTTATGACGTTGTCACGTTAAACTATCGTCTGTTAACTGACTTTACAGACAGCCAATTTTTTCTTAATTAAGAAGCTTTGTCACAATACTGACCATGTCGTTCCATCATAGCCAAATTTTGAATATGAACTTACTTTATGTGAATTCTAGCCTCGTCCGACGTAGATTTCTGACAATCATATTGTGATTTTAAGTAGATGTCGTTGTGTCCAACCATAAATAAGATTGTTTAAACTTGAACAGATATTTCAGTAATTCAATTATTCTATCGTAACCAGTGACACTTAAAAGTCATAAATTGTGTCTCTATAGTGACCAGACTTATCTACAAAAACTTATCTATCCACTCATATATTAGTTTCTACTCCCATTGTTCCGAAGCGAACCTTTTGTTTCAATATTATCTCGTGGCAATAACAACGACCCATGATTTATGAAGCATCTTTGTTTCTAGCTCGCGTTAGCTTGTCAATCAGTATTATTAACGAATTTAGTAAAGGAAAAATTGATGGATGACGTTGAAACTAAATATTTGTAAGAGGATCCTTGTTTAGTGATTTTTCTTTTGTTCTTTGTGGATCTGAAAATGAATCTTACATACAGTGTTGCCAACCTTATTGTTTTAATGGTACATTTACTGTTTTCACGATGACATCCATGTTTTCTGTTTAAGCACCAATTTCTAGATAAAATCTCCTGTTAAAATATATAGCTTCATGAAATGCATGTATATATCTCAATTATTTTTGATCTATGTCTAACCAAACAAGTCACAAGTCATAACATGTTAATGTCAAACCAAAATAATGTCAAAGTTTAACTTTTAAAGCAAAAAAATAATAATTCGGAAGTCGTCAGTCATTTCTCACTGTCGCGGCGAACAGTGTAATATTTTTTTATTTTACGAAAAAAAAACATAAATAATGAGCAGTAGTAACTCCAATTCTGATAAAACTCTTCCTCGGAAGAAAAGTTACCATTTTACTGTTTTCTACTGTTTTTTTTTAAGTCTGATCTGCTGTTTTTTTCTTCGGTAAGGTTGGCAACACTGCTTACATAGGTGCAGCCAAGTGAAAATCAGTTGTAACAAATTAGCATTCAGCAGCAGCTATAGCGTTTGTTTTAGTACAAGTACAACTAACACTTATGAGTGTTGTAGAAGTTAGAGTATATTTTTAGTGCAAATGCTGATGTGTTAATTAAACATGAACGAACTCTTTTTTATCATAGACTAGCGGACGTCACGCGGTTTAACCCGCGTAGTTCCCGTTCCCGTTGGACTATGGGGATAAAATATAACCTATGTTACTCGCTGATAATGTAGCTTTCCAATGGTGAAAGAATTTTTGAAATCGGCATAGAAGTTTTTGAGTGTATTCATTACAAACATACACTCACAAAAATACAAATTTTTCCTGTGTGTAGATTAGTGTAGATAGAAAATTACTGCCCAAAGTATTTGGTTTTAAAATTGCTAAATCCAGACCATTCATCTAGTAGGACTTAACCGGTAGCTGCTACGATGGATTAATTTTGATAAATGCTATGTATGGTTTGAACGGTAGCATCTGGTTATGATTATTACTCTGAAGTATTTTATATCAAATCAAGAATATTTGTTTGATTTTTTAAGTTACGTAGGTTCTTACAGTACTTATTATCATCATTATCTGGCCCTCATGCATGTTATCTTCTACCAGACTTCTGTAACACTGAGTAAATGACGTCATACTAAATTCAAAATGGCGGATGGCATACGTTGGTAAGGTTGTAATTTGATCATTTCTGCTTGGCAGTGTCATGAAAGGCATCGATAGCAATGTTTGTGGGAGTTTGAATTTACTCATGATGTTTTTAATTAAATACCTTTAATCAATGATGGGACGCCCTGCGGCACGATGGATCGATGATTTGAAGAAGGTGGCTGGCAGCGGATGGATGCGGACCGCTCAGGACCGGGATGGTTGGCGATCTTTGGGGGAGGCTTACGTTCAGCAGTGGACGGCAATTGGCTGATATGATGAATCAATGGTGATTTCAAATTATCATCTGCCTAGCCTTTTCCTAACTATATTGGGGTCGGCTTCCAGTCAAACCGGATTCTGCTGAATACCAGTATTTTACGGAGAGCGACTGCCTACCAAACAGACAACCCATTAACTGAGTAACACGGTAGTTCTTGGCAAGACTGGAGTCATATTTACTGGCTTCTGACAATCCGTAACGACTGCTAAAGATCTACAAATGACAGCCGGGACCAACGGCTTAACGTGCTTTCCGAGGCCAGACCTCTGTAATTGCAGTCATATTAAAATACAACCTCTTCCTAGTTACACCATCTTTCACACAATCTATCCATTACTGTAATAGTTCTTCCCGTATACAAGATTTGGAATCTACCTAGTCCCGTACTTAGAGAAGCGTTTGCAAATGAGGTCATTTATAAGCAAGCTCGCGAGTCTCCCAGTCAGATTAGACAGTTTTCAAACCATGACGCTTAAAAAGCAGAAATTACTTCTAGTCTGTTTAGAATAAACGTGCCTAGACTAAGCCTTGAGTGTCTTAGACAAATAAGATTTGGCTTGTTCTTGGCAGCCTCGTGACTACTAACAACACTTTAATCTTCTTTGTCAATTTCGAGAATTGGTACCTGGACACTAGTATAACCCTTTTGTAAGAATAATACGAAGTTACTAACAATTTTTGTTTTTTTTAGGGTTCTGTACCTCAAAAGGAAAAAACGGTACCCTTATAGGATCACTTTGTTGTCCGTCTGTCTGTCTGCAGTCCCTTAAAGCTGTGAAAAAATCAATCTTCTAAATTAACGTAAAAAAGATACGGCCGTTTATGCTCCGATTATTGCGCATTTTTTGACGTTCACAAGAAATCAATACCTTTAAGATACTTTCCGTTGATCTAGAGTCATGAAATTTGGCAAGAAGATAGATCTTACAGTACAAGTACCTACCGAAAATTGAGAATTTGTTGTTTTATCATATAAAATTTTTTTTTTGCGATTACAAACTTATATTTTCGGTTGAAGAATTGACCGTGACGAACATTGATGTATCCGTAGGTAATGTATACTCGGAAAAAATCAAGACTCGATCGGAACCCTCGGTGCACGAGTCTGACTCGCACTTGTCCGGTTTTTTAATGGTGCGCGTCTTGCTTGGCACAACTAAGTCTTTTTCTTTCTTATATTTTCTTTCACCATCATCATCATCATATCAGCCAAAAGTCCATTGCTGTGTCACCACCCTAGCAGAATATGCCTGATGCATGTAGTCCGCCTTTGTAAGGAGTTTTCACGAGTGTAAAAAGTTTGAATAAACAAGCAAATTGATTCAGATTCCCGCTACTCCAACAAACAGCTAACCCGCCAAAGCCGATTCAACATCATCACTATTCAATACTAAATCTGCCAATCACTTATAGCGATGCCCACCTACGTAAATACATGCAAAAGCTACATAAATACAGTCGCAGTTACAGTTAGTACGCTGCATATTTTATAAGGCCATCCATCTGCTCAAACGGAATACTAAATGTAGGTAATGAAACCGACAAAGTGATATTTGAAAGCCATCCCGGATTTCACGTGTTTGAATTTGAACATTTTAATGTAAACTGTGTGCTTTTCAGGCTTTTAATGGAATTTTAAGTGTAATCAGTAAATTAGGTTGTTAATAAAGAGTTCTAACATATTTCTAAAAACATTTCCAGTGTGAATGTTTTCTATTTTAACGCGACTTAGTTCGTACTTCGTTCAGTTCATCCAAAGGTTGTCTAAGAGATGGCCCTGGGTGATAGGACCGCCAGTTTGTATACTTGTTTTTTATAAATGTTTGTCTTGTGCTTTTAATTTGATTTGTACAATAAACAAATAAAGTTAATTTGCCCCAAGCATGACGCATACCGTGAATGAGACGAATAAAAACAAAATGAATATCTTAAACAAGCCATCGCTCAGCATAAACGAATAATAATACCTAATACTCTCTTGTGAAGTCGGAAGTGCCGTACTACAGGTATGCGTCCGATCCAGTTCTCGATAGTGGCAATTGATCAAATTGTACTGGGATCGGTCCATCATCACTGAAGGTTCTATTCTGGCCAATAAGCCTGATATAGTGGTGGTGGACCGAATCGAGAGGCGTGCAATGATTGTAGACATAACCGTCCTGCGTGACGAGAAGCTCGTGAAAGCCGAGAAAGACAAGCAAATATCTATAATAGATATATTATGTCATTTTTACTTTTAATTTTTGTAGTTTAATTTTTTTTTTTATCAATTTTAAACAATATTTGTAAAAAATATAAAATTTTCAATTTTTAAATTTAACATTTATTTAAGCCTAACGACCCGCCCCCGCTGACGGAATACAATAATATCTGTTCACATAAATCTTTATTTATCTTTTTGTTTTAAAATTAAGAGTCGCAACATTTTATATTTATATAGTCTATGTTTTCGAGCATAGGTATGGCACCCGTGGGCATCAGCTGAAAATCTGCGTCAGGTGGTATATCTTGTGTTGCCATCTGGCATTATGCTGAGCTGAGGCCCTTTGGCATTGTTGATTTTCAGTATTTATTTTGTTAAATTTTATGGTGTTTATGTTTTTTATAATGCCAATAAACACAGTTTTCTTTCTTTCTTTCTTTCTTTCTAAATAAAGTATCTTGACTTGGCTCGCGAAGTAGTCGACTTGTGGGATATGGACTCGTTTACCGATAGTCGTATCAGCCAATGGCTTAATAGCTCTCTCTGGAGCCCTGACAGCTGGTAGCTTGAACCCTGTCCCCGATAACAGCGGGCTATCTATACTAATAATATTATGAAGAGGTAAAGTTTGTGAGTTTGTGAGGTGGTAGGGGTAATCTTTAAATCTACTGAATCGATTTTGAAAATTCTTTTTGTATATGCTTTTGTATATATGAGGAATGCTATATGGGAATAAAAAACACATAAATATGCTGGAACTCGTTTGAGAGGCCAAGCCACATGACTCGTTTTCAGCGAAGGCCGGCTGAGAAAAGGAGAGTCACCCTATTTCCATTATCCTTCCGCATGATTTTAATATTTTATTTTCAACATTACACATATATTCTAGTAAGTTAATGCATTTAATAATGTTATAAAATTATATTTGAAATTGAATATTTTATTTTTAATGATTTGATTAATTGTGTATTTGCACCTATTTTACTGCGCTAACATATTATGTAAATTTTTACTAATAAACATATGGATCACTGTTGTTCGAAATAAATAAATAATAGAGGCACTACCCAGAATCGAACGAAGGACCAAGAAATATCTAGATATTTAACAGTATTGCAAACAGAAAAGTTAGTTAATAGATTATTTTTTCTTTTATCAGTAAAAATAGAATTATGCTTCCCATATCCACTATTAAAATTTGGTGAGGCGAACATTTATTTATTTATTTAAACTTTATGTACAGTCAACAAAGCTATTTGGTATAGAGGCAAAAAAAAACCACTACTGCCAATATTTATTTTTAATGTGTGCGTTATAACTTTTTAAGCTATGAAATAGTTACGAGTGTGGTGTACAATAATTGTTTACTCAACACACTCACAACATTGTTTAAAAGTAGTTGCAAGTTAGCTGCCTGCATATCAAATAGCTTTGTTGACTGTACATGGGCGGACTTAATGCATCATATATGTGGCAACTGGTTCCAAAGTCAAGCTAAGATACTATTATTAACTTTCCCATGAAAGTACTTCCGTATATTCTCGACCAAGGTTCGGTTCAATATTAACCGTATAAACTATGTTTAAGTTTGAGTAGCAAAACCTCTTAGATTCTATAACTTTGTGTTTGTTTTTGCATCACCAAGTTCCTTTTGCTTATGATCTTTTTGTTTATGTTGTGTATTTATTTATGTTCAAAATATACACTTACAAAAGAAAATTATTTACATAACGGTAGCACAGAGATAAAGGTACCTACTGCTTATTTCAAAAGAAATATCTTCCAACAGACCTGCGACAGAAGAGTAGGATGAGAAACGTAGACACAACGTGTGTGTATAGAGACAGAGAAAGAAACTTAAAATAAATTATACTTAATTGACTGAAACGTAATATTATTAAATATTAACTTTTAGACTTTGTCTCTGTCATCTATGACCTAGACTAGAGTCAAGAACAAACTCATCTCAAAAAAAAAAAAAAACTATATAATAAAAGACACACAAACAATAAACAAACATACACAAATAGGTACTGGAGAATACAGTCTAAAGCTGGGTACTGACCGATGGTACGGGCCGTAATGTGACATTCGCAACGAGCATGTTATGTTACGCAGAGTCCTAAAATACATGTTAAACAAAACACATACGCATCATGTTCGTGCTCGTATCCACGTACTGACTGCACGAATGCTCGCTTTGTAACATGTTACATTCATACAACACGGGCCAGTACCCCAACCTCTATGGATTAAATAAGGATTTGTGTACAGCCAAGTGACTCCAGTGATTTAGTTTCATCATCGTCATTATTTACTCTCGACTCGGTAATGGCTTCTGGCTTTTTTTTTTTTTTTTTTATTGATGGGAAATCATCAAATGACCGCTCTGGGTGGAGCGGAAGGGCGTGTCAGACTCTTACTGACTAAAACCCATCCGTATTCCTTCTAAAGCCCTTTGCGTTCCAGGGCCGCGGTGACTCTTTCGAACAAATTCCGCAACCCTGGCAGGCTCTGGCCCTAGCGGGCCCCGTCTTCTATGCTGACATCTCTTTGAGGCGCGCGTGAAACACAACGCGCCATCGACCCGGGCCTGGTGGTGATCGGACAGCGAGCCACCCAACGCTCGCCGTCCGCAGGCCCGCGCCTACGGTGGCCGGGGATCGCCCTGCGACTCCCGACGCCCGGGGCGTCTTCTCCTGTAGCGGCGGTTGGGGCGAAGGCCTTGCCTTTCCCTCGCGCGGCCCGCCTCCTCCTTCGCTAGCATTACTGCTTCGCAGAAGGAGGTGACCGCTTCCCAAGCCTCCTCGCTCCGGACCATGGATTCAACCAGGGCCGGACGCGAGAGGTCGCCGCCGCCGATCGCCTCGACGAGGACACGGCGGTGCTCCGCCCAAGCAGGGCAGACCTCCACCGTATGCTCCACCGTGTCCTCCGGGCGATCCTCACAGTGCTGACACCCGGGCGTGTCCTCCCGTTTAATCCGAAACAGGTACCTCCCGAAACAGCCGTGTCCGGTGAGTACCTGCGTCAGGCGGAAGGTAAGGACGCCGTGGCTACTCTCCAGCCACTCCTCAAAGAGGGGCCTTACCGCCGCAATAGTGGCGTGCCCAGCGATGGGTCGCGATAGTCGCTGTAATGGCTTGTGGCTAAATAATAATAACCGCACAGGTCGACCTTTAAGGTCAAGCAACACTTGCCAAGGTCGGTCTGTGGATGGGTGACCAATGATACATCTTAACATACCGAGACTCCTCCGTAACTTGAAAAGCACGTTAAGCCTGCTAGTCCCCGCTGTCATTTGTAGATCTTTGGCCGTAATAATGGATTGTCAGAAGCCAGGAAATCTGACTCGAGTCTTGCCAAGAAGTACCGTGTTACATAGTTAATGAGTTGTTGAGGTCTGGTAGCTGAATCCGGTTTGACTACAAGCTGACCCCAATATAGTTGGGAAAAGGCTAGGCAGATGATGATCATTATCATTATTTTGCCCGCAGCTTTAGTTATTCGGAATCAATTAAATATAGCCTTCATGCTTCTCTATAAGTCATTATCTCAAAAAGACTCACTTTTTTGTTCACGAGCCAGTCTTTGTATAGTTTCTTGGGCCTTACTCTTTTTTAGCCAATCACATTCAAACTCCTTATTACACAGAATTTTTCTAACGACAATTTTCTCGTTCGTCCGCTTAATCTATAGTTACATTATAAATGTGAATGTTTAAATGGATGTTTCTTACTCAATCACGTCAAAACGGCTGAACGGATCGTGATGAAATTTGGCACAGAGGTAGATTATAGTTTGGAATACAACGCACAGCCGAAAGTACTGGTTATAGAAAGCTGAAATTTGATATGTGGGTTCCTTGGGGAGTGATTTTTAGTCTAAGTCTAGGAGTGACTAAGAGAGGATTTCCCGAAATTTCTACGAGTACGGGAAATGGGATATGCGTGTTCGATGTTGCGGGCAAAAGCTAATCTGCGATAATATTATTTTCACTTACTTAATCATCATTTATCCCTAAACTCACATTAACATTATCCTCTTCAAAACGACCAACTCCACTTACTTCAATATTACTTTCGCCATAATTTACTTTCACAACAAAGAAAAACCTACCGACACCATTATACCTCATAAAACACAAAACACATTGTACTCCCAAAAAACACGAGTAAAACTCGATTCTAAGCAAAATAAAACAACTTTTTATATTCCGAAAACACTTTAACTTCTAAAGTACTGTTGCTGAACTTGCCTGTCAAAATAGGTGTTCATATAATGAGGCTCGGACCGCGGTACAGTCAACTCAACTCAACAATGTATGTGCAAACCATGTTTTCAAATAAATCTACAATCTTGAGAAAATCAATTATAATCAGCACAACAAAATAATTAAAGTTATTGTTAGCATCTAAAACGTGATTGTTGCGGAATTGTTCGAAAGAGTTACCGCGGCCCTGAAACGCATAGAGCATTTTTTTTTAATTGGGATTAGCCGTCCACACATTCCCAACCACTGCAACTCCTGAAAGCCAGAATCAACAGTGGCGACCGCCAGAAAAAAACGCCAAGTCAGTGAAGCTCGACGCGTCCCGGAGAAACGATTTAACTGTCTTGGATCCCGCGACGAAATTAATCAGAAAAGCAAAACGAAGGAGTCGGAAAAAAAAAGATAGAACACGGGTGGGTTTTAGTCAATAAGAGTCTGGCCCCATAAGAGCGGGAGAAATCATTCCATGATTTCTCTCTCTTTAAAATAATCGATTGATAGCAAGTTTTTATTAACGTTTGACCATTGCCTCACCAAATGGTAAGCGAAGATGTGGTGGACAATAGATCACGCTGGCTGAGAAGGATTCACAAGACCCTCAAACTGTTAATACTAATTTTAATTCCTTCAGTTTGCTTCGATATATTAAACAAAGTTTTTGCTCAATTATTCATTTATTAAAATATATAGGTAGTCCTCCTGACCGATTTCGGCCATGGTGGCCAATCTCAACCAAGACTAGCCATCGGCGCGGGACATATTATAGTGCACGAGTGTGTACGCAAACACAGGAGCACTCTTTCTTCCATCACTCTCATATTCCGATGGGACGGCAACCCGACACGATCGGAGAGAGATCTGGCGCAGGATCACTGGCTAAACGTGCTTTCCAAGGCGCAGGGGTGTCACACCACCAACTTCCAAACTCCGGGCTGTTACAGAGTAACTCCATTGGAAAAACCCAATAACACTTTTTGCCCGCACGACTCCACGCTCGGCCGTCGCATTTGCGACCGCGAGACTGACGAAGCATATAAAATACTGTGTGCATGAAAAATTTTGTAACATAGATGAAACGTTCACTTTAAAATATAAGCACTATGCGGACACATGAATAGCTTGGCTACTTCTGCTGCTGACTGTACATCTATTAAAACTTTTCTTGTTATACCTGCATTGTGTAAACAGTCCGCTGTAGGTGGAAGTTTGAGAACCTGGTCGGTTTAGGGGTCAATGGCATGAGTATGTATTATGTACGCACCAGGTTTCCGTGTAAATTAGATTTTAAATTCATCGGCGAAATGATTTTGCCTGTCAATTTACTTCAGATTGTCTTGGGAGAATGTGCCTTTGAGCTACGCAGCCTGATTTCACTATCTCCTTTTCATCATTGGACCACCAGATAAACTGCGCACAGCCTAAGTGTGGATGGAATTATCTGCCAGCGTCTGTTGAATAAGCATTCGCAAGCTTAGGCGAGACAGAGGCAAGTTTTACAATAAAAAAAAATTTATTTTTTATTATTTCACCTTTCTACCAATTCCGCAGCATGACAGATAATTATTTCCTGGTCGGTTGAGGGGTCAACGGTATGAGTATGTATTTTGTGAGCACCACGTACTTAGATCATATTTTTGTGTGTATCAGCGAAACGTTATTTGCCAATCGGTTTTCTACAGATTATATTCAAAGAGTGTGTTCCGTGGTTCTGTACAACTTGATTCCACCATCTTCCTTTCACAACTACATATGTATTGCACGGTACCATCCGCCCTGCCAGGGTTGCAAAATTTGTTCAAAAGATTCACCGTGGCCCTGGAGCACAAAGGGCTTCAGGAGGAACACGGATGGGTTTTAGTCAGTAAGAGTCTGACATGCTCTTCCGCTCCACCCAGAGCGAAGTTATTTGATGATTTCCCAACCTAAACAAAATAACAATAAAAGGTCATTCGCACTAAACGTTTCCAAACGTCTTTTATAATGCGCACAGCAAAGGAGTGGAACTCTCTGCCTGCGTTTGTGTTTCCGAACGCATACAACCCTAATCTCTTCAAAATTAGAGTGGACAGGTTTCTTCTGGGTAAGCTCGGTCCATTGTCGACTTTGTCTCTGTCATCTATGACCTATATTAGAGTCAAGAGCAAACTCATCTCTAAGAAAAATGAAAAAAAACTCAATCTCAAAGCATTTCACATGCAAAAAATTAAATAGTGATAAAGCGATAAATGTGAAAAATATGTTTGGAGGTGTTTCTCTACCAAGAGACTTCTTCGTTGTCATGGAATGTTCTTTCTTAATCCTGAATCTTCTGATGGCAAGTGTGCACAATGATATTACACAGGAAAGATACGCTATGTTCATTCAGATATTGTTGCGTTCATATATCAAATGTTCTTACTGTATGACTGCGATATACAATACGGAACGCATGATACAGAAAGAGATAGCTATAAGGCAAATTACAACAATTGGCTGAATTTGTCTGCAATAATTTTCGCGCGTTCTACCTCTTTTTTGTATTATATAATTGATTGTGCATTCGATTTTTTTTTTTGCATAAGTCCTCCTTTGTACAGTGTTTTTACTAGTGCATAAAGTTTTAATAAATAACTTTTAACTAGTAACCCTAGTGCAATATTGGCAGTTTAGCTTATACCTGGGTATCTAGGTTGGCAGATAGATATTATAAATACACAATAATTGCTATCGTCCCAAACCTCGTATGTAACAATTTCCAAAAAACATTTAATTCCCATCAAAATCCCATATTTATCATCAAACGAAACAATTTCTTAGCGCACTCTCTTCATTTCAATTTTCAGTTCCCTTCATGCAAAAAATGCTTTTACGTTTATATCTCAAATAACATTTAGGTCACGAAAAGTTAAATATATATTTTTGTTAAAACATTTTGTTCAGTGACTGAAAACGTCGAGGAAATTCTTCCGCACGTCTTGTTCCGAACCACGGAGTTATACTGACAGAGGGTTGGTTCTATACAACGAGGCGAAAATAGTCGCATGCACACGTAGACGCATACATACAGCGCACATTAGGGCAGGCTATATGGAGTCGATAACAAAAACTATTGTTTTAATGAAGGTAGTTCAAATAATAATAATCCTTTTATTATCAGGCTACTGAGGCCCATAGACACAATACACAAAATAATCTGAAACAATAATAAACTAATACATATTAATAAACCTTATTTAACTATTGCACACGAAATGACGGCGTCGTTTGTGTGTTTCGCTGACTGGTGTCGCGCAGCTGGCCGCGGGACGATACACGACACCCTTCGGCCTAAACTCTTCTTTGAGGAACATCTCGAGCTGATGAGTTGGAACCCGCACCACAAACGACTAAAAAACACACTTAAAAAAAACACTGTAAAAGAAAACTGTATTTTTTTATGTTGTGAGGCACGCTTTGACCACTATCTTACCTGATGGTAAGCGATGATGTGGTCAAAGATGGAGCACGCTTGCCCAGAAGTAACCTATTCACTCTTGACTTAAAGACTCCCAGGTTGTAGCTATGATTTTATATATAAGCGAAAGTGTTGCGTGTATTGTTGACTGTGACATCTGCTAAAATGTTATCAGTAAGCTAGGAGACATCTGCAAAGTTATTGTTTTCAGTTCAATAAATAAATAACTCTGTTTCAATTCAATTTTTTCAAATCTAAAACATGTTAGGTGGAGCTTAAGGTTGGTACGATTCAAATAATATGAGTAGTGGTCTGTATTACTTAGATGTTTTTATTGCCTGCCCAGAGTGTCTCAAACGAATGCCGGTCGCAGGTGCGCTTGCACTCGCTGTACGTGAAGTGTGTCTATGTGTGCGTGCGTTTTCGCTCGTTGTATGGAGTCGACCTACTGTTGGTTAACTATTCTGTGGCTTAACGCATTTGGAAGGAAAAATACGGTAAAGATAATGTGGAAACAATTTTCAGCAACACCTACTGGTTTTTACTCTTTATACCTGGATGCACTAATGAGAATGGTTTTAAAAAAAAAATTATGTGTATGTTATTATGTGTGTGTTTTGCGAAAGCTCTTAAAGCAAATGGACGGATGTATGAAACATAAATAAATGAGGATGTAGAATTATTTTTGAGGATCTGAGCTTTCCTGATAAACCTCATCAATAAGCTTAATAGTTCGAGCCGTTTGGGGTTGAAACTCTTGGGTCTTGGGGTCCGAGTGCACATAACTTATTTAAAGATCTCTCAAGGCGCTTAGTTGACACTTCACGTGACCCAAGGGCTGGCTTTTACCTTGGTCAAAGAATAAGCATTGCCATACAACGTGGCAATGCCGCCAGTCTTTTGGGTACACTTCCAGTCGACAGCGATGTGGATGAATTTTTTGACGCCATATTTTAGGGTTTATTTAGTTAGGAGATTTTATTTTTATTTCTAGTGTATATAGTTAGTTAAGTATTTATGGAATAAATCTTAATTTAGCTTAATAGTTATGTATATTATAAAGGGCTGTTACAGAAGTACATGATCATATTAAAGGGTTATGTTCTGTATTTAACATACGTAAATAAAATGTACATAGCTAAAGGACGGCATTTAGTTTAGTTCAATCACAGATTTGAAGCCACCAACTGCAACAGACAGCATGAAAAGTGATTTATTTCTAGCTTTTTAGTTGTTTTTATTTTTTAATAAAGCATATTGATAAACGTTTTACAACTAGGCAAGCCAATTCCAATTTCGAGGGTTTCCATTTAAATTTTATGCTATACTAAAGTAAACATGTCCGATAACTAAAAAAAGTAAAGAATAGTAAAAAAGAAGAAAAATAGAAGAAGTAAAAAAAGTATTTAAAAAATATTAAAGCAAACTAAAATTGGTTTTATTAAAAAACATAAAAAAAAAACACAAATATCTTTTTATTCCAAGTATCTTTTTATTTTGCAATTGTTTCTTTACAAAGTTTTAGATACACCACTACGACCACGCTTTTCTGAAACATCCTGCATCCTGCCGGTCGATTCTGTAAACAGTCGAAGTGAAGGCTTGGATGAAGTGATCACGAGGTGAGCTATCAATCCATACAATCAAGATGTCACGTGATCACGAAGTGAGCTGTCATTCCATCTTGATTATATGAATTGACAGCTCACTTCGTGATCACTTCACCCAAACCTTCACTTCGATATGTTTACAGAATCGACCGGCTGTTTAGCGAGAATAGTAACTAAACTGACACATCAGCTTAGCATTTTCCCATTGCTGGGACTTTCATCTCCTGTCTGTTACACAAAATGGGACACACATTGCTGAGAATTTATGATATTCTTCCCAACCGGTTCGGACAGGATTTGATCGGGATCGAACCCATGAATTCTCTCTTGCCACGCCTACGCTTTTGCCTTTGGGCTATTGCTGCAATAATTTGATAATAGTCCCCCATTGGTCGCGTGTTTGATATCGCGATAGGTTTTAGGTCATAGGATTTCTCTTCTTTTTTTTGGGTTTTAATCAACTTCAAAAAAAAAGAGGAGGTTCTCAATTCGGTTTGTATGTTTGTTTTTTTTTTTGTATATTTGTTACCTCATAACTCCGTCATTCATAAATCGATTTGAAAAAATCTTTTTTCATATGAAAGGATATAAGTACTTTCCGATTGGCCCTATATTGGTTTTGAAATCAAAATAGCTGAAACATATGTCATCCAATTGTAACGTACAATTGTGTAAACGAAATTGCGAAGCATTTTTTTTGCCATAATTGCCACGCTGGCAGGCGGTTTGGCGACCGCAGTGTAGCTGTTGCAATGTACCGAGAATGCTGCTGCCCATTCTTTGGTGAGTCCCTTAGTCGGTTCTTACGACACCCACGGGAAGTGATGGAATGGTGCTATTCTTTTACGTCCGACACCATACAGAACTGACGACTCTTGTAACAGATATTTATTTATTTATTTGGAAACTCAACAGCTTATTATTAACATACATGAGTTATGAATGTTCAGTTCGCCTCCCCATCAATGAACAGCCAAATGCAATTGCAACACAGTTACTGGCAAGCCTGCATAGACTGAACATTGATGGCGAGATGATAACAATTATCTCTTAAGCCAATAGTAGAGTTTCACGGCATTGACAAAGCTATAGATTATCTAGAAAGTGGCGAAAAGAAAAAAGAAAAGAAATTATAAAAGTGAAAAATTATGTGGAATTGTTGACACATTGACAAAATTAAAAAGAATATCAAAACAATTACAACTTAAGAGAATGAGTGATGGCACAAATTATTCACTAAACAGTATTTGCTTGACTTGTCTCCGAAATGATTGCTTGGATAAATTAAATATATCAACATTTTCAAGAGTATCAGAGTAGATGCGAGGCAGTCGGGTCATAACAGCATTTCGCCCGTATTTTGTGCGATGGCCAGTCGATTTAAGTCGTAGTAGTGTTGGGAAAATGTAAAGAAAGAATTTATTTATAGGTTCGTATTTTCAAAAGCTAGAATGGTAATAAAATAATCCAGCTTTGTTCTTTCAGTTGATATTAACAGTGATTTGTGTTTGACGTTACGAGCAGTAGTTTAATGCCTTCATACAACAGCGGACAACAAAATTAGTCCACCGAGTTTGTTGATTATGAAATACGGCGGTAGTTTTGAGAGTCATAATTTTCTGTGTGGTTTATCATGTAGGGTGATAAGGACAGTTTATGTGGCTTTGTTCATTCAGTACTGTTGGACCTGGGAGTTTTCAAGTCTCAAGTTGGTAAATAATTGTATATAGCTGATTCTCCGGCCATTCCCACAAAAAAAAAAGAAGGAGCGATTTCAAATGGCACACAGTAAAAAGATTCAAATTACTCTTTAAGTTGTTTCCTATAGCAGTTTTACTGGCAACACAAACGCTGTAGCTTTGAAGTTTTATAACTTCATCGCTGATGAAGACTTTAGCCCTTCGTTCTCAAGGCCACGTAAATCTTCGATAACCGCCGATTTCGGTCTCAATGCGTCTACCGCAATACAAATTCATAGAGGTTCACAGGCAGGCGTGGGCGAATTTTTTTTATTTGTCGACAACACCAGTCGCGTCGATTTTCAAGATGGCGGAGCAATTGTTGAATGGTAAATCTGTTTCGGAGGCGGAAAACATCCTTTTTTGTATAAGTACAAGTTGAAAGAATATTCTAAAAAGGATATTACAAAACCCAGTATGTCCTATTACGACGATTTCTTCGCTTTTGGTAAAGATAGTAAGCCAAAATTATAGTTTCAACGTCATTTGTGTCAGACATTTTGTAAATTTAATTCGTGTGAGCGTGTAGTCGCTACGCCTACAGTGGCAGAATAGACAAGTCGCGTCTTGCGATTCAATGTCGGTGTGTGTACCGTGCGCTACCAGATATTCGCGACATAATTTTACAACATCAGTATCGAAGATTTGCATAGCCTTGTGTACGAAGGGCTTTGAAGTGAGAGAGATATTATTAAAGTTCTTTTACAACTATTTAATAGACCTAATAAGTATTTTATTAAGCTCATCAAAATTACATGCATTCCCTATTACACTGAACTAATTTAACGAATGCAGAACTTTAGTGTCCTGGCACAAAGTCAAAGCATTTGTTTCAAATAAACCATTTACAGGTACTTTTGAATTGTCAAATTCAGTCCGTCAAAAACATGAAGCTATTTGCACGTTCGAAAGCGTAGATCTCTATGGAGAAGAACGTGCAAGAAACTCTTTTAAAACATTTTATGTTTACAAAAATCCTGGTTACATTAACCTTGTTGCTTCTATATATGAGAACAATGTAAAGAAAGAAAAAACAATTTACAATTTCAAGTTTTAAAATGAGCCAGTGGCAACTAAGGGATGACTAGTCTCCACTGCCGACGCCCGTTCACGAACATGGGGCGTGCATCAGCACCATTCAGCTCAACCATTTTCAATAGAACTGAATGATCTGATACACGCGCCACCATCAGCGAGACATCGAAGTGAGCATGACACACCCTCAACTGCCCCTGCTATTTCACGTCAAACAAGGAAACTATCTATTAACATAATGGTCCATGATCCTTACATTTACAGTACCTACTTGAAATAAAGTAAAAATGCTTCTACTTGATATAAAAGTAATGGGATGCTTTACTTTGCTTTATAACCAAAAGCTTTGAGGGGTTTTATTCAATAAAATTGCACCTGAATACCAAAACTTAGTAAAATGCCGGTCAAACACATCAACTCGTCCCCAACATACATCAACAAACTTTCAACTAAAAAGCTAAAACGTTTGGTCAAACCATAATTTGGTAAGCCCAGTCCACCTTTCCATTTAAAATTAGCATCTAAAACCAGGCATCAGATACGCTTGCATAACTACGAACAACTTGTTATGTTTCAAAAATACGGTACTCGCAATTATTTTGGACTACATCCCACGAATTCGCTTGCTTGACTTTAAAATTGCATCCATCAGTTTTTAGTTGGATCTAGCTGGTTTTTGGGAACATCGCATCTGGTTGTTGGTTTTGAGTGGTTTATTTTTGAGTTTGTGTTTTGTTTTTGGTGTTGCATACTGTGTTGAATAAAATATGGGTCAACGTGTTTTTAGTTCTGGATTTACTAGACTTTTTTGTGGAGTAATGGGTTCTCTTGTAAAAGTCATAAAGGATGGAGGGAACCGTACATACTCCAGAGTTTGAACGGTTCTACTAGTAGTTCGGAACTACTAGTTGTGTACGTCATTGAACTTGCTGAATTTAGAGGACGTGTCTAAACGAATTCTCCACACCAGAATTTGACATTGCTTAATGAACAGTGATCGGTATTAGGTGAGCTAATATACCTAAAGTTTAAAGAACAGAGACCAAAAAAGTGAAGACTTCCTTACGACTAAAAATAATTTTCCGGGATATTTGTTCCGGTTTTCGGGATATTTAATATTAATTTTATTAATACAGTAAACTAATTGAATTCTGATTCCTTTTTAACCGACTTTAAAAACAAAGGAGAAGATTCTCAAAGTAGATCCGCCTCATGTTTTCGTTTCCCAGAATAGTCAAAACTTGCTGTCTCTTTCTAGCTTTTGTTTGTCACTAGAACAATGAAAAAAGGATGAGGGGTAGAAAGGTATTTAGCATTTCCTTTATTTTTCTATGTGATCCCAACGGTCCTACTGAATAAATGAGCTTTGAATTCGATTTTTATTAAAACAAAAAACCGTACCGAATTTATTAACTGTTTCTTTAAAAAAAGAACACGTATTTATTTTTTTAAAGAAACAGGTAATAAATTTGGTAGTTCTTTTACTATATTAAATTTAGTTGTACTTATGTAACAGCCCCCTAAAATTTTTTTCGGAAAAATATTGGTCCCGAAAAAATATTTAGGCATGAGGCGTCTCCAGTTTGTCTCTGTTATTTCTCCAACTATAAGTATTTTAGCTCACCTAATTTCGATCTCTGAATATGAACCATAGCAATTGGTTCTTAAATGCCAAATCAGCTTAACTCACAACATTAATACAGTTCGTTTTATTATTCTTTCTTTCTTAAATCTTCCTCCTCCACACTCCGTAACTTTTCAACAACCAAATCTTCTCAAAAATAATACACAATAACATTTTCCAGTCTCTACATTCAACAATATCAGGCTTCACACATTCCAAATATATCGATGCTCACGTTGCTAGGAAGCGATGCGGTGGCAAGTGATATCCAATTTACAGGACCGTTGGATCATGCTGAACGGACAGACGGACAAAGTAGATATGGAGTAGGTGACGTGGAAAATAACGTAGGAAGGACAGAAATAACTATTTCATATTGTTGCCTTTTGAGGGATTTGTTTTAAAGGATTATTTTTGGGAAGAGGGTGTGATTTTGAATTGAATTGGATTATGTTGTCATGTTTTACATAGTGGAAAATCATGAAGCCAGAAAACTGTTCTTCAAGATACAGGATTTTCCTAGTTTGAAGGGCGGGATGTTACTCATTAACCTTTTCAACGCCAGAGCATAAACGCACCGGCGTGCCCCCGACGCCAAACCATAATTTCACTGTATTTTTTTCACATATTTGTAACGTTTGGCGTACAAGGGACGCGCTTGCTTGTCATGTATACGTGACTATGGCGTTCAAGGCGTTTGTAGTAAGAACTCTGATGTACCGTGTAGACTAGTCACTTACTTACGATTTGAAATTTTAAGTAATGCATAATCTAGATACTGCTTTATCCTGCTCCATGTAAAATGCTAAATTCAGCTGTATCTGGTTTGTATGGAAGGCGTCTACGACTACGACTAGCATTATTGGTCAAAAAACTAGAAAACGAATTGATTGAAAACATTGCTCTCCTTCTTAGGCTTAAAAATTGAACCAGTTTACTACTACAAACTGGTTCAAACTGGACTAGGTATTGAACTGTTTCAGTTTTTTTCCGGATACATAACCATATCCAAAAATATTTTAAAAACATCCCTTGGTATGTTTTGGACCATTCCAGGAAAAAGTAATCCTATCCCACAAAAATACTTGTTCACATTTTGTATGTTCCCGTATTTTGTTAACACAAATTAACTCGGAAATCTGCATTATCCCCTCGTATATTCTGCTCCAGTGACTCGACGGTACGCACTTGTTACTTTGTACACTTCGCAGTTGATTCATGCTTTTAGAACAAAGCCAGATTGTTTGATATCTTTTTGTTAACAGTGATTTAGTAGCAAGAAAAAAATATAGTTTTTGTTATGGACACGTGCTTAAATTTTAAAAAATGCACGAAATATGTATCTACCTATGGTAGGCGCCAGATAAGCTTCCAATAAAGTACACTGACCTTTCCCTAATATCCCTTTTTAGATACCCAAAGAATAAATTATGAACCGTTTTTCATTACTAGAGAAAGTAAAGGATTACGATAGAAAACGATTCAGGACAGTTTTTCATCATTATATCTGTTTTTGATAATAAGAAAGTCAATAAATGTCAATGGGTCAATGGCCGTTTTTGCACATTTATCTGGCGTCTACCATAATAATTATGATTACAAAGCACGTGCACGCTGTTACAGTGAAAAGAGACAAGAAGTGCACGCTGCTGTGCATTTTCAGCGGTAACCAAACCATAATGATTTTCAATGATAAAAGCAACGATGAACAATCCATATCTTGCACGGATTTAATTTAGTACTTAAACGTTCGGGAGTGTCGTCTGTCGCGGTGGTCTCCGAGAAAGTGAGTTAGCGCCGCACCTCCGCTCGCTCGCCGCTGGCGATGACGCGTAGGTCGGTCACGTCACCTGCGCGTGCCGTTTTGTGTGTTTATTGGGTGCGATTCCCTTCACAACTCGGTGTCAATAAAATACTAGTATCCATCTTGATCGACCTCAAAACGGATCGCTAAATAATCATTCTAAAAGTGGACATCTGGAAACGATTTTGCTAACAACTCACATGAAAAATAAATAAGATATGTCACCGCAGAATAAAAATTCCCATTATTCTTTTAAACAATTTTAAATTGACGACCCGTTGTCATCAGCTAAAAATTGTTTTAAAGATATAACTGAAAATACAATTTGTGAGAGAAAAAATTAAATCGTTTGGCAAAGAGGTCTGAATTTTGCTTAAACAAAAAGTAACCTTTGACATGACAGTACCTACCCTAAGTTGCCACTTTGCCGAGATATTCGGATGAAAAGTTCTCTGTTCTAGCGATGGAAATCTAAGCCAGTTTGGTTCCACACCCGTCCGAAGCAACACAAGATCATACTTCCAGACACCCACGACTCTGGGCACGCCACAATTACGGCGGTAAGCCCCCACTTTGGGGAGTGGCTGGAGAGGCGCCACAGCGTCCTCACCTTCCGCCTGACGCTGGTACTTACCGGACACGGCTGTTTCGGAAGGTACCTGTTTCGAGTTACGCGGGAGGACACGCCCGGGTGTCAGCACTGTGAGGATCACTCGGAGGTCACGGTAGAGCATACGGTAGAGGTCTGCACTGCTTGGGCTGAGCACCGCCGTATCCTCGTCGAGGCAATCGGCGGCGGCGACCTTTCGCGTCCGGCCCTTTATTGAATCCGTGGT